>SMDT01003284.1:0-243872 GCA_005392925.1 Aquilaria sinensis
TTGTTCCCTAAGTATTTATAGGAGGGTGTTAGGGGAAGTCCGTTTGACACTACCCGCTCAGATCATGACACATGTTCGGCCAGACGTGGTTCGTACCTTCGGGGATGGGTATCTCTAGCTGGCCATAGGCCATTCTGGCAAGAAGTCAGAGCCGTGGGAGGCCTGTGTGTCAGGGGCGTGTGCGAGGTCTCTGTGTTAGGGGCTCCTAACTGTCTTTGTCTCATCTGGGTGAGAACTCCTTCGGTGATGGGCCCTCTTCGGAGGGTAATACCCCTTCAGCAGACGGGTCTCCTTCGGTTCGGTTTTTGCTTTCGAGGGCCGTAGAGGGAGGCTCCTCGGCCAGGGTGGAGGACCTTTGGAGAATGCTATATTCTGTCGAGGATGAGGAGATGGCCTCCTAAGGTCGACAAATCACTTGACCAAGGATGGCATAGTATGTCCTTTTGAGGGTGGTAGTGTTATCAGCCGAAGGTGGTGAGGATCCATTTTCTCAAGGTTGCTCAGATGTATGTCTGAGGATGGTACTTGTCAGTCATCCTTAGAAGTTATCCAAGTGTGATAGCCATTTGGCTATCAAAATGTGATTAAGAAGTATGAAAAAAAATTTCATATTGTTTTAATTATTTTCATTCACTTTTTACATGTAAATCAAGAATTACAGCATTTTCTAAAATTGTAATTTAAACTATCTAATAATAATTTATACTATGCAAATAAGAAGGTATCTTTTAATTTAAACCTCAACTCCTTGTAAAACTTTGAGACATGTCACATAATACTCATCAAAATTCAATCGAGATTTTTTTTTCTACCTTAGCACTATTATATACAGCCTTAAGCTAATCTTGAGTTTTGTAATATTTATAAGAAGTTCCTCAATTTTCTTAATTGAAGTGACACCACTTTAATATTACATAGATGGAGTATCACAATTTAACTTGCCCCAGTTGCCTATAGCCACAAATTACAATAACTCCATTAAAAGTATAAACTCATCATATCAATTGCAGCAACTATTTATACTAGCTTCAAAATTATTAGACTTATCTAGTGCACACATGTACATAACTGTAACTTGTTTTTTAAACTTTAGAATTATAATTTAAAGTTGGGTTCCCATTACAGGTACTTTTAGTGAAAATTTAGGTCTTATCTCTGTTACTATAGAGATAATCAAATTTCTACTAGATTATGTCCAAATTTTACATCAATAATACTAATTACTCCATCAATAATAATCATGGACATAATCATGTCATATACCAATATGTTTAACCTTTCCATTATAAATTTCACTATATGTTTTAAATATATAATAGTCTTAGTATCATAGTGCAAGGAAATAGTCCTATTAGTTATGGCCATAACCATATTTTAGACAACATTGTTTAACTCATTTTATTTCCTTGTCTTTGATAGCCAAAAAGATAAAAATTTGATACTAGTCTACAGCACAAATTTGTTTATTAGTAGCACTTTCAGCATCTTCGTCTTGCGATGCCTTCATGCGACATGGTGAATTCCGAGGGAGCTTCCGAGGAGGGAGAACGTCTGACGGAGAGGTTCCCCAGGTGGGAAAGTACCTGAAAGACTCCGAAAAAAAAGGGGTTAGGAGGTCCCCGGGATGATTTTCCGGGGAGGAGCCTCCGATGCCCAAGTCAGTTTCCTGAGAAGGTGAAAGGGGACACTTAGGAAGTTTTGCGGTCTTGCCTGTTTGTGTTTTTTCAGGAGAGAGGAGTCCCATCCCTTGCCAGGACGTGTTCCTGTGTATTTATAGGGAAGCCTGGCCCGTTTAGATCATGACACGTGTTCGGTCAGATCTTTTATGTACCTTCGGATGTAGGGGACAAGTAGCCAGTGGCAGGCTCGTTGCGCCTTGAACCGAGTCAAGTCGTGACAAGACCCGGACGACTTCGGCGCGTCAGGCCGCCGTTTCAGGCAGCGTATGGGCGACCTGTCAGAGGCTCCTTAAATGCTCATTAAATGCTCATGCCGTACTCCCGAGGTCCTTTGGGCGAGGTCATCTTTTGGTACGGACGCCTTTCTTCGGGAATCACATTGGTGGCTCGGGGAGTTCTCTAGCTCGGGAGTTCCGCCTTCGGGGAGAATCTCTCCTGCTTTCAGTAGCTGGTTCTTTTCTCCCGAAGGCGATATGTTCGGTTCCCCGAGAGAGTCAGCGACACATTTAGATAACCTGGCGTTTCAGCCGAAGTGCTTACTTCGTCATGCTCGATTTCGCTTCTGCCGAGGTCTGTGGCAATGCTTTTTTCTGAGCTACGTCAGGCTCCCCGGACAAACCTTCGGGGAAATTCATACTGGGGGAGGCGATAGCCTTTTGGCTATCACAGGCCCCCCCAAAAAAGCCGAAGTGGAGACTTCGGTTTTTCACTTCCTGAGGGCCCCTCTTTGGGCCTTGAGTGCAGTACTTGTTCCGAAGACGGACCTTCCGTCCGAAGACGTAGGCTTTTCTTCCATAGCCTGTCTGTTGGTGTCTTCGAAGTGACCTGCTTTCCAGCTTTTTAGGCCTTCCTCAAAGAAGCCGAAGTGGAGACTTCGGTTCGCTGTCTTTCCGAGGATGCTTCTCGGGAGTTTCTAGGGAGTGTTACCTGTGCCAAAGATACACCTTTTTGTCCAAAGATACGGAATGTTCGGCCATAGCCTGTCTTTTGGTGTCCTCGAGGTAACCCACTTCTTTACTTTTGTAGGTCAGTGAAACGTCGTGTCTCATAACCAAACGTGTCAGTCTGGAGCGGCGTGACGTCTGTCAGAGGGCGTGTTCCTCTTTTGGTGCGATGGCTGACACGTGTCGGCTTTTTGTTGGCTGGGGTTGCATCGGTTACCGCGGGCGCGCCTTTTTAGGTGCAGAAGGGCAGTTATGGCGGCGTTTCACCTTCGCAGAGTACTTATGACGCCGGTCCGCCTACCCCCCTCGGCCTATATATATGCTCATTCCGTCATTTGTCTCTTTTGCTTTTGCTTTTGCTCTGGTTTTCCTTCTGCTCTTCTTCTGCTTTTCACGGCGGTTCTTTCACCTGAGCTTTTTTCCGGTCATCTTTCACGACGGCGTCTTCACACCCAGATTACGGCAAAAGATTTGGTGGGTTTTGATTTCCAGAACTCTTTGTTTTTCAAAGTTTGCCCGAAGTTCATTTTTGCCTTTTCCGAACTCATTTTTTAGCCAAAAATGCCGATTCCTGAAAGTTGGCAGCCTCTTCTTTCTCACCCTTGTTGCACCACTCCTGCAAAATTAGCGAAGTGGAAGAAAAAAATTTTCCTTCCTTCGTACGCTGTTACGAGGTTGCCACGTCCTGACCACTACAGCTTTTCAAACCATAGTAACGAGATCACCGTTTTCCGAGCTCAACTGAAAGCCGGACTTCGGTTCCCCCCTCCGAAGTTGATTTGCGACTTTTGCCAATTTCATGGCATTGCCGTAAATCAACTTCCTCCGAACTCGTACTGCTATTTCAACGCCTTCCTCTGTATGTGTGGCGTTTTCAAAATAGAACCCCACTTCGTCATTTTTATGCAGTACTACAAGCTCTACGTGGTCCCGAAGGGTGGCTTTTACTTCATGCTACCTCGGGGATCCGGGAGCAAAAAGTATATGTTCACCTTCGCCACTAAGGACAGCTGGCGAGGGTGGCAAAAAAAGTTTTTCTTTCTGAAGATGGAGGAGGCCTGGTCGCATGTTCCGACCAAGTGGGCTCAGGGACGGTTGGAGGACGACGTCGTAGATCCGAGGATACTGTTGACTCCCGAGTTGGTTTCCGTATTCACGGATTTCGACGGACGTATCCGAGCCGTCGCCGACTGGGGTCCCGAGGTCCTTTCGCGCCCTCTTTACCCCTTCCCCATCAATTGGAGGTTGATGACCGAGGAGGTCCTTCGGGAGCTCGGGGTGGTAAAGGAGCACAAGACGGACCTCGGGATGCCGGCTCCTGCCATCGCCGGGAAGGACTCCTGGCTAGTGCAACTCCTTCGGGAGGAAGTTTCTTTCGAAACTTTTTATGAGAGTAAGTTACTTTCTAATCTCCTTGTTATAACTTCGTTCCGGACTCACACTGATGTCTTTCTTCCTTTTCAGAAATGGGCGAGGACACTGCTGCCTTCTACAAAGCCCTTTTCACCGGTCAGCCTGCGAAGGGTGAGCAGACGAAGAAAGCTGCCTCCCGAAGACGGAAAACGTCCGGGGCTGGGCCGTCTGTTTCCAAACGGGCGAAGAAGGATGTGCCCCCCCTCTTCCAGAGATTTCCGAAGAGGTGGGCGAGGAGCCTGAGGCTGCTACTGTCCCTCAGTCCGAGGTTGGTGCTAAGGTCCCTCCTCAAAGTCCTACCCCGTCGCAGGCTCTTCTGGGCGCCGTGGTAGAGGCCCCATCTGCCGAAGAGCGGCGCCGAAGAAAAGGCAAGGTGATTTCTGCCGAAGAGGATCGAGCTTCCGACGACGACGTCGTCAAGGTGCAAGCAGGTTTGTTCTTCTAACAAACTGTGGTGCTCCTCTTTTTGATGATCTTTGAGGTTTTCTTGCCCTGACCAATTTTCTGTTTTGTCGTGCAGAAGAGTCGCTCACTCCGGGTTGGGTAGCTGAGCATGCAAAGAGGAGAGCCCTTCGGGACGCCCGCATCCCGAAGGGAAAAGTCCCGAAGGAGCCTTTCTGGACGTTTACGGAGGACATGAATTTGTACTCTGGAGACTGCTAGCAAATGGCTACAGAGATCTCGAAAGGGGTCCTCACCGATGCCTCCTTCAAGGCCATTGCCACGGCTCACCCGGGCGACGATTCTCTCGCCGCGAAGCTTTCCGAACACGCCGCCCAGGTATACTTTGCGTCTATCTTTCTCCCTTGAATTTTTTTTCTAAGTGTTTGGTTTTCTCTTTGTCTTGATGACCTCGCCTTTATCCTTTTGCAGCTTCTGGGATACACCGGCTTTCTCCGAGTTTGGGTGGCGAGGCAGACGGAGTTCCGAGATAAGGCCTTAAAAGCCATAGAAAAAACTAAGGCCATGTGCTCGGAATTAGCTGTCAAGAACCTGCAGCTGGCTCAAGCTGCGAAGAAGGAAGTTGCCACCCTTCGGGATGAGTTCCAGAAAGAAAAAGAGGAACTTTTGAGGGACTCCTCCCAGAAAATTTCTGACCTCGGCTCCCAAATGGCGGAGCTGATCTCGGAAAATGAGGCGCATCAGAAAGAGAAGTCAGAGGCTGAAAGGCTCCTGGCGAAGGCGCTTGCTGAGAAGGCTGCGCTCCAAGCCGAGGTCGATGCTATGAAGAAGGAGACGGAAAAGAAGAGAGTGAAGGAGCTGAAGAAGAAGGTCTAAGATTTGAAGAAGGACTTCGAGGAGCTTGAGGTCGAGAAGGACAAGTCTGACCAGATGACCAAGGTTGGTTTTCAGGACAGGTTCTGTCTTGTTCGGCACCAAGTCCTTTAGAGGTTCCCAGATCTGGACCTCTCTTTCCTGGCGGCCCTGGACATTCCCGAGGGACCTCGGTGGTCCTGGTCTAAGATTGATCATCTGAACCTGCCTCCTTCTATTCCGGCGCCGAAGGTGGTGCAACAGGACGCAGGAGCCGAAGACTCCCGGGACGCCGAGAACCCTTAGTTTGTTCTAGGGCCCTTTTTCTTCTTTCTCTTCTTTTTTGTACTTCTTCTTCTGGCTATCTTTTTTGTAAGCACACCTTATCTCAATAAAGACCTTGAAAATTTGGCTAAATCTTTTTGTGAGATTCTTTGTTTCCCTTTGCCCCGAACTTTATTCGCTCAAGAGACTTCGGAAAACTTTGTCTGTGCTTATCATGGTGACCTCTTTCGTGAAATCCTGATTTGTTCAACTTATGCCCAAAAATTTTGGCTAAGTCTTTCGCCAGATTTTCTCTGTTGTCCCGAACACGTTTGCTCAAGAGACTTCGGAAAATAATACCTTCGCTTATTTTAGCCGGCCACCTTTGCGGAATTCGCACCACTCATGCTTAGGACTTTTTGGCTAAGAAACTTTTTATGCTTTAGAGAAAATTTTTCTTTCTTTGTACAGCACGGTCTTCTTCGCCGAGATTCTAAGCATAGAATTTTCTCAAGGCGTCCGAATGCCACGTATTTTTTAATTCTACGCCTTCGGAATCGCCGAGCTTGTAGACCCCTTTTCGTACTTCGGCAAGAACCAGGTAAGGGCCTTCCCAGTTGGCGCGAAGTACTCCGTGGGATGGCTTTCGAGGTGCGAATTCATTCTTTCGGAGAACGAGGTCTCCTCTCTTTATTCCTTTTGGCCTGGCGCGCAAGTTTATAGCCGCGGCCACTCTTTGCTGAAAAGCTTTTCTTCTTAGTTCGGCTATTTCTCTGTGTTCGCCGACGAGGTCGAGCTTGGTTCTCAGGCCGAGGTCATTCCCACTTTCATCAAAAACTTGCACTCGAATTGATGGTTGCACTACCTCGATTGGGATGATGGCTTCTGTACCGAAGATGAGTGAAAAAGGCGTTTCCCCTGTGGCTCTTCGGGGTGTTGTTCGGTAGCTCCACAGTACACTCTGGAGTTCGCCTGGCCATTTCCCTTTTGCTTCCCCCAGCCTCTTTTTCAGACCATCTTTTATGGTCCTATTAGATACCTCTACTTGGCCATTGCTTTGAGGATGGGCTACTGGGGCGAAGTGCATCTTTATTCCGAGGTTGTTGACAAAGTCCTGGAACCCTTTGTCTATAAACTGGGATCCATTGTCGGCTACCAGTATCCTCGGTATGCCAAACCTGCATACAATGTTCTTCCATACGAACTTCTGCACTTCTTTAGCTGAGATAGTTGCTAATGGTTCTGCCTCGACCCATTTAGAGAAGTAGTCTACTGCGACCACGCAGAATTTCACGCCTCCGGGGGCTGTTGGGAGCGGCCCAATGAGGTCTATGCCCCAAACTGCGAAGGGCCAGGGATAGTCAGCCGAAGTCACCATTTCCGAGGGTGTCCTCTGGATTTTTGCGTGTTTTTGGCAGCTGTCACATTTTCGGACGAACTGTCGGGCATCCTTTCTTAGGGTAGGCCAAAAATATCCTTGGCGAAGTACCACTGCGGCGAGGGCGTCAGTTCCAATATGTGAACCACAAGCGCCTTCGTGGACTTCTTCGAGGATCATTTCAGTATCCTCTTCGCCAACACACCTCTGTAAAGGATTTGCATATCCCTGCCGATACAGTTCTTCGCCTATTAGGAAGAATCGCCCAGAGCGTCTTCGCACTTTTGCGGCTTCGATGGGGTCTTCGGGGAGCGCGTTGTCCGCAAGATACCTCTTTATTGGATCTTTCCAGCCCTTTTCCGAAGTTACTATGCTCAGTACTTCAATGCTCGGGTGGTTTAGTACCTCGGTGTATGTTTTTGCCTTTGCCAGGCAATCTGCTTCGGTGTTTTCCCGACGAGGTACATTTTCGATGCGTATGGTGTCGAACTCTCGAATGAGCTTCGTCACCAGTTCGTGGTATTTTGCCAAAATTGGGTCTTTCGCGCCGTAGTCCCCTGCCGTTTGCCGAACTACCAGCTGGGAGTCACTGTGAGCCTTCAAGTTTCTTATTCCAATTTTTCTGGCCAGGCGCAACCCTGCTATCAGAGCTTCATACTCAGCCACATTATTGGTGGCGCTGAAGCTGAACTTGATGGCCTTTATCACCTCTAGACCTTCGGGTCCTCTGATGATTACCCCGGCTCCTTGGTGTTCGGAACCTGAGGCTCCATCCACATGCAGCGTCCATTCTGGCTCACCTTCGCCAGGATCCGGGTGGCTATCTTCGGTGGTAGGTACTTCGGCGATGAAGTCAGCCAGTGCTTGAGCTTTTATGGCTTTCCGAGGTTCATAAACAATGTCGTGTTCGCCAAGCTCTATACACCATTTGGAAAGCCTTCCCGAATGATCAACTTTTTTCATAACATCCCGTAGAGGCAGACTACTTCGGACGATGATGGGGTGAGCCTGAAAGTATGGCCGCAATCTTCTTCCTGCCAGCACCAAGGCATATATGGCTTTTTGGAGTAATGGATACCTGACCTCGGCGCCGTGCAGGGATTTGCTTACGTAATAAACTGGCCATTGTCTCGACCCTTCCTCTTTCACAAGGACCGAGCTCACTGCTTTTTCTGAAACAGCGAGGTACAGGATGAGGGGCTCTCCTTCGCGAGGTTGTCGCAGAGTAGGCAGTCGAGACAAATAGATTTTAAGTTCTTCCCAGGCTTTTTGGCAATCCTCATTCCAAGGATGGTCACCATCCCCGAGGTCATTTTCTCTTTTTGCTGCCTTAGTAAGGACTTTGAAGAATGCCCGACACCGATCTCCGTACCTGGAGATGAACCTGCTAAGAGAGGTTATCCTTCCAGTGAGTCTCTGCACGTCTTTCACTGTGACAGGAGTTCGGAATTCGAGCAGAGCCTTAATTTTTTCTGGGTTAGCATCAATGCCCCTTTCTGATACCATGTAGCCCAGAAATTTTCCCGAGGTCACGCCGAAGACGCATTTTTCGGGGTTAAGTCGAATTCCGAATATTCTGAGTTGCTGGAAGGTTTCCTCTAGGTCTGTGACATGGTCTTTAGGCATCTTACTTTTGACTATCATGTCATCAACGTAGACTTCCATGTTCCTCCCTATTTGGTCATGAAAGACTTTGCTCATCAGCCTTTGGTAGGTGGCTCCTGCATTTTTGAGCCCGAAGGGCATCCTAGTGTAACAATATGTTCCACCTTCGGTGATGAAAGCAGTTTTTTCTTCATCTTCGAGATCCATCCTTATTTGATGATACCCACTGAAGGCGTCGAGGAAGCTTAGGAGCCCATATTCGGCAGTTGAGTCGACCAACTGGTCTATCGGTGGGAGAGGATAGGAATCTTTCGGGCAGGCATCGTTCAAGTTTCTGAAGTCGATGCACATCCGGAGCTTACTACTCCCTTCTTTTGTAGCAATGACCACATTGCTTAGCCATTCGGGGTACTTGACCTCCCTAATTACATTTGCGTCCATCAAGCGCTGTACTTCGGTTTTGACGAATTTACTTTTGTGGACCGAGATGCCTCGCTTCTTTTGCCGGACAGGTTTTGCTTCCGGACTTACTTTAAGGCTATGTTGTATTATGCGAGGGTCTACCCCTGGCATATCCTTTGGCGAGTAGGCGAACAGTCCTTTATTCATCAGTAGAAAGGATACAAGGTTTTTCTTGTCACCTTCGGCCAAGTTTTTCCCTATTCGGGTATTTTGGCCGGGGACAAGTTCTACTTCTTCCGTTTCTACTTCTGCGAACTTTTCCGCCCCGCCCGTTTTTGGTTCTTCGGTCGGTAGTGTCCCTCCTGCTAAGGTTTGTGCGAAGTTGGCTGCTGGGGCCTTTCGGGCTTTGACAAACACCTTTCTGACCTCGGCTTGGTCGATGAAAATTTCGGCGTCTCCGTCCTTGGTGGCGAAGGTGATTGTTAAGTACTTCACATCTGGGCGAATGTGCAAATTCCCTTGTGTTTGCCTTCCAAGGATGGCGTTGTACGACGAAGGGACATCCATGACAATGAACCTCGTCATTGTGGAGGCAAAAATTTCTCCTTTTCCGTTGATCGAACTCCCTCTCATCATCAGGGGAAGGTCGATCCAGCCGAGGACGGGCAGCTCTGAGGGTCCTATTCCAAAGGTTGGTGAAGTAACAGGCTTGAGGTCGATGCTGGATATTCCCAAGCTTGGGAGCAGATGCGAGAATAGGACGTCGGCGTTTGATCCATCGTCAAGCAATACCCTTTTGACGTCCCAATTTCCTATTCTTGCCATGACCAACAATGGGTCGTCATGAGGGAAAATGACGGAGGAACCATCTCTTCGGGTGAGTTTTTTCGATGGGCTTTGGTACTCCATCGTTGCTATTTCCCTAGCTTTCCTCTTTCTCCCCGAGGATGGCAGTCCAGTGGTGATGGTTTGTATTACCCCCGCCGAAGGTGGGAGGCGCCTTTTTGGACTTCGGTTCCTCCTTCTGTCGGAGTCATACTCATCTTCATCAGCCTTTCCTTCCTCCTCTCTTCTTGCCTTCGGCGAAGGCATTCGCAGATAGCGCCGCAGTTGGCCTTGCTTAATCAGCGACTCGATGTACTTCTTCAACTGGAAGCAGTCTTCGGTGTCGTGACCGTGGTCGCGATGAAACTGACAGAACTTCTTCATATTCTTTTTGTTGTCAGCGGTCATCGCCTTCGGTCGCTGAATCTGGGACCCCTGTTTCTCCATTGTCATGAGGATGTTGGTCCTTGTGGTGTTCAGGGGTGTAAAGTTCGGAGGAGGCTTCCTTCCCCTGAACCTCCGAGGTCGTCCTGTTTGCTCTGTCGGATACTTGGCTTGCTGGCTTGATCCTTCGGGACGGGAATGATCGTTCTTTGGCCCCTCCATTCTTAGCTCTTCGGCTGTCATATGCTGCTCGGCTCTTCAGAAAAATTCACCGAGCGTGTCTGGGGGGTCTTTGGAAAACTCGTAAAATAGCTGTGAGTCCCTCCGAAGGCCCCGTATCATGGCGAGGATGCGTATTTCTGGCCGAAAGTCTGGAACACTTAGGGCCTCTCGGTTAAATCTTTCGACATAGTCACGGATGGTTTCCCCGTTCCTCTGTGCTATGTCGAACATCTGCACCGGCATCTTCGCCGTAGGACGACTTCCAATAAACTGCTGGGTGAAGGCAGTGGACAGCTCCTGGAACTCTCTGATGGTTCCTGGGGCCAGAGAGTTATACCATGCTGTAGCAGGGCCGGCAAGGGTGACCTCGAAACATTTGCATAGAGTGGCATCGTCAGCCCCGTGCAACACCATGCTCCGTTTGTACTTCGTCAGATGGGCCTGTGGATCTGTTCGGCCATCGTACGTTTCTAGCCGAGGTACCCGGAAATCACTGGGCATGGCTGCCTCGACTATTGTTCGGGTGAACGGTGACTCATCACCACAGAAAGTTTCAGATAGTCTGGCCCAGACAGGTCTGCGGGCTACCTATTTTTCCACCCTTTCCAACCTTGCCAATATTTTCTCCATAAGGAGTGTGGCGCTGGGCTCTTCTTCGGGGAAAGGGGATCGTCGGCATCTCTTCGGGGAGTGAGTTCGGCGCTGAGGGGATGGGGACCTCGCCTCAGGTGACGAGCTCCTTCGGCGCGGGGTTTTGGGTCGCTTGGACTCCGTCTGTACCGCAAGCCGTGCCCCGAGGGGCGTGTTTTCTGTTGAAGATTCCTCTCGTGGGTCTCCACTTCCCAAAGTACGATGAGCTGATTTAGAACTTCTCTCTCGAGGGCGCGCTGGCGAAGGAGGCCTTTGGGCCTGAGTTTGTTGTGGCCACCTTCTGTCTATCTGCTGTGCCATTTCGGCCACAACAGAACGCTGGAAGTCACGCAGAAAACTCATGGTGATGACCAGAGGACGTTCTTCCTCAGGCAAGGAAGTCCCTGGAAGAGTTTGCTCAGTAGCCGGTTGGACTTCAGGCGCGGACGGGGACCTCGGAAGTCCCTTGTCCTTAGAACGCCGAGTTTCAACGACGGCAACCTGAGGGTGGGTTCCCACAGACGGCGCTAAATGATGCCCTTCAGCATCTTCGTCTTGCGACATGGTGAATTCCAGAGGGAGCTTCCGAGGAGGGAGAACGTCTGACGGAGAGGTTCCCCGGTGGGAAAGTACCTGAAAGACTAAAAAAAAAAGGGTTAGGAGGTCCCCGGGATGATTTTCCGGGGAGGAGCCTCCGACGCCCAAGTCAGTTTCCTGAGAAGGTAAAAGGGGACACTTAGGAAGTTTTGCGGTCTTGCCTGTTTGTGTTTTTTCAGGAGAGAGGAGTCCAATCCCTTGCCAGGACGTGTTCCTGTGTATTTATAGGGAAGCCTGGCCCGTTTAGATCATGACACGTGTTCGGTCAGATCTTTTCTGTACCTTCGGACGTAGGGGACAAGTAGCCAGTGGCAGGCTCCTTGAGCCTTGAACCGAGTCAAGTCGTGACAAGACCCGGACGGCTTCGGCGCGTCAGGCCGCCGTTTCAGGCAGCGTATGGGCGACCTGTCAGAGGCTCCTTAAATGCTCATTAAATGCTCATGCCGTACTCCCGAGGTTCTTTGGGCGAGGTCATCTTTTGGTACGGACGCCTTTCTTCGGGAATCACGTTGGTGGCTCAGGGAGTTCTCTAGCTCGGGAATTCCGCCTTCGGGGAGAATCTCTCTTGCTTTCAGTAGCTGGTTCTTTTCTCCCGAAGGCGATATGTTCGGTTCCTCGAGAGAGTCAGCGACACATTTAGATAACCTGGCGTTTCAGCCGAAGTGCTTACTTCTCCATGCTCGATTTCGCTTCTGCCAAGGTCTGTGGCAATGCTTCTTTCCGAGCTACGTCAGGCTCCCCGGACAAACCTTCGGGGAAATTCATACTGGGGGAGGCGATAGCCTTTTGGCTAGGGATGGCAATTGGGTGGGTCAGGTCAGGTTTGGGTCAGGTCATTCAGGTTCGGGTCTACTCGGGTTAGCATGAATTCGGGTCCAGGTCGGGTTCAGGTCAGGTCATTTGGGTTCGGGTTGATTTCAGGTTGAGTTGATTTCGGGTTCGGGTTGGGTTGGGCCGGGTTTATTTGGGTTCGGGTTCACTTCAAGTCGGGTAATTTTAGTCTCGGGTAACTTCAGGCCAGCTTTCGGGTCAAATTCGGGTCAACCTTGGTGTTCATGTGGGTTACTAGTGTGAAGTCAAAATGATTGAATCTATTCATTTTTTTTAAAAATTTAAATCAAATAATTCAATTTTTTGTGTGATTTAATTTAAATTAAATTTTCATTTTTTAGTATATTTAATTAAAATATTCATAAAAATCTTCTTCATTATAGTTTAGTACATATTTAAGTAATTTAACATTGATAGTAATATTTGATTGTTTTTCTAAACCCATACCCTTTAACTATCATTGTACAAATTATTACTATTACTCAGATATACACAACGACAATTTTGTTATACTTATGTTTCAATGAATTTTCTTTGAAATTACAACAAAATGCAAATCAAGTTCATTATCAGTGACTAAATTGTAAATTTTAAAAAATTTTGGGTGAAAGTGCAAAGATTTCAAAAATTTTAGGATCCATGTTGTAATTATTATGGGTGACGAAAATAAATTTTTTAAAAATTTAGGTACCTTATTGCATTATACTTAAAAGTTTAGGGATGAATGTTGTAATTTTAATAATTGCCTATTAAGATCATTAAATTTACTAAATATAAAAATTACTTCTGTTGGAAAAATCCAAATTTGGGGTTCACTAAATATGGATGTTTTTTCCCCAAATAAGATACTTGTAATATATAGAAGTCCTAAAAAAATAGAAGTTATTAAATATAGAAGTCCTTTATCAAAATATGAAAATTATTAAACATGAATATCTTAAAAAAAGAAATGAAACTACTAAATATGAAAGTCTCATCTCCAAATATGAGACTTACTAAATATGGAAGTATCAAAAAATGGAAGTTACTAATAACGGAAGTCACCATTCCTAAATGTAAGACATACTGAATATGAAAGACTCAAAAACTGGAAGTTACTAAATATGGAAACCTCCATATTTAGTACTGGCTTAATATGGAAAATAATGAAAGAGGAAAGTTAAGGTTTAGGATGAGGGTTAAAATCGGGTATTATCGGGTTTAGTTATCGGGTCATCTTGGGTTCAAGTCAGGTCAGTCTCGGGTTTGGGTCAATTCAGACTCGGGTCATTTCAGGTTCGGGTATTTCGGGTTTGGGTCATTTGGGTTCGGGTTTTCTCGGGTTTCCCTTGTTCAGGTCGGGTTGGGTACAGTCGGGTTCAGGTCGTTGACTTTTTTAGTCAAATCGGGTCAGGTCGGGCTTGGGTTCGGGTGGGTTGGTCCAGGTCATCAGGTCGGGTCCAATTTTGCCATCCCTACTTTTGGCTATCACCTTGTTTTCTTTATATAGCAAACAACATATATTAGATCTAGTCCTGTACAATTTATGGCATCATACATCAGACTACTAATAGCATTTCCATATTCTTTTTAAGTAACAATTTGTAAATATTTGACAATTCCATGAGTCTTAAATATTATATTACTCGACCTAATCAAATTAAAGTAAAGTTGGCTTACACACCCATGAGGTAATTTTCTTACGGTGAAATTGCACAAATCTCACACAACCAATAACGGCAATTACGTAATCCATGTATATTGGATCCACATGTGGCTTTGTGTTGTCAGAATTTTTCATATTCAAACTCATCTAAAATGCATTTGTTTCAATTTCATTTTCAATAAACAATAAAAAAAATGATTAATCATCGTGTTCAATCAAAATATGTACTAATTAGATTAACGCACAAGTATCAAAATCATAGAACAATTATAGGAATACCTTAGTTGTACAGATTCTATATTCACATAGTATTCCAAGTTTCACATACATTGAGTTCCTACTTCAAAACAAGAAAGCTTATTCTATCAAGAGATAGGATTTATATTCATCCTTTTTATGTTTGTCAGTTTTACACCTATAATTATCACTTACACGCCTTGTGTTAATCTCTCATATCATCTCTCTAGATAAATACTTTGCTTCTATACGTTAACCATTACGTTCATTACAATCTCCAATTACCTCAAGTGTTTTATGGTATCAAAGCATTGCTCTAGCTTGTTTTTGGTACATGGTTGAAACCAAGGGTAACATAGACAGCTAAGCACTTTGAGTTTTGAGTAATGAGGTTCCTTTTAAAAAGGGAAAAATTTAGGAGGTTACCTACCTTATTTTTTGTGTCCTAAATGGGTACCTAAACTTCTTGCTATCCTATTGAGGTGCCTTTTCTCCTATTGTGCATCCCAATCAATTACTTTCCGTCAATTCCAACATTAAGCTGGATGGAAAATGTTGACATGGCATAAATAAATATTAAAGTAAATTATAAAATTAAACATCTAGTCCTTGAAATTTCTTAATCAATAATTCTACATCTTAAACTTTTAAATCTACCTCACACCAATTACATGTGAAAAAAATCCAAACAAACCTATAAAAAAAACCCCAAACCATCTTGCCCAACCATTCTGCCACAGCCAACTGCTCATTCTCCTTCCCCATCACTGCCACCACCACCAACAACCTTATGACCTACCCCTAGTGGCCATGTATGTCTCCTACCTCCCTTTCGCGAAGGTTCTTTTTTTGAGAGGAAATCGAGATCCAAATCCCAATGCCACAATCGAAGCCGCCAAAACCCAAATCCACCAGCAACAATGCCTCCTTCATGGCCTAGTATGTCTATGCCAACAGCCATCCTTGCTGGACTTCGCTCCTATTGTCTCTGCCAAGGCTGCCCCTGATCTCGCGACAGCCAATTTCTAGTTGTACATCTCTTAAAAATTTTTTGAGTCCTGCCATCGATTTTAGCTTTTCTTCCTTCATGACCTTGGTACTAGGTTTTTCAAAATCCCCTCATCTTGAGGCTCTTCTTTCTTCAGTTTGGTTTGTCTGGCTCATGATTTTGCACTAGAATCAGCAACAATTTTACCGCCATTAGTTGAATTCTTCTTATGTTTGTCATGAATTAAACTCAACAACTTATCATTCAAAGGCTCTTGTTTCTTCATGAACATGGAATCGTTAAATGACATTTTTAAATCAGGATGGAATCGTTAAATGACATTTTTAAATCAGGAAGAAACAGAGGAAGACATCAAATGAGATGAGTGAGAAAGAAAGTCGAGATTCAGAAAACTTAAATAGAGCTTTCAGTGTCTATATTTAAAAAAGAAGAATACGATGAGATTCTGAAAAAGAATTGGAAAAAATTTGTGGTCTAAATAGTAGATTTAAAAATGTAAGGTATATAATTGTTAATTGGAAAAGTTGAGGACCAAAATTATTATTTAAAATTTATTTTAGTGTTAATTAATGAAAAAATTAG
Organism: Aquilaria sinensis; assembly: GCA_005392925.1. NCBI lineage: Eukaryota > Viridiplantae > Streptophyta > Magnoliopsida > Malvales > Thymelaeaceae > Aquilaria > Aquilaria sinensis. Next base: position 15,902 of record SMDT01003284.1, read on the forward strand.
TGGTTTCTATCAAATTTAACATTAGAATAGATGAAAGGTAGTTGATTAGGATGTGCAATAGCAGGAAAGGTACCTCACTAGGATAATATGAAAGTCAGGTACTTATTTAGGACACGAAAAAAAGCTAGGTGATCCATGTGGATTTTACCGTTTTTGAAAAAAACTTGAAGAACAGACTTAGGGGCAAGGTTTGGTGTAGGCATATAGTTGATCAAGTATACAGCAGGTAGGAAGGAAAAAGTACAAAATTTGGGTGGCATTTAGGCTTGATGAAGAAGTGTTACACTAGTTTCAATGATGTAGCAATTACAATGTTCAACTATCCCATTATGCTAAGGTGTATAGGGGGGTTGTGAGGTGGGTAATACCTTGCTTGGCAAGAAAAGCTTTCAGCTTTACATATTCACCCTTACCATCTAAGTAAAGACGTACAAGAGGAAGATTGAAGAATTTTTCAACTAGAGCTTTGAACTTTGGAAAGATATTCAACATATCCGATTTATTTTTCATTGGAAATAGCCAAATATATCGAGATAAATGATCGACAAAAGACACAAAGTATCTGAAGCTATTAATGGACTCAATGGGGCAAGACCCCAAACATCTAAGTAAAAAATTTCTAAAGGATGCGGACTTGTAAGAGTTGAAATAGAGAACGAGAGCCTATGGCTCTTATTACATAGCCATGAATTATAGCTAGCATATTTGGTTAATGAACATGGTAGAAAGAACTGCTTGAGGATTTGATGAAGGACGGACAGTGTTGGATGAGCAAGTCTACTTTGGCAGATTGATGAGGAGAGCTTAACACCGACTAATGCTAAATGAGACTTCAGCTAGACTTGGAGACGATTGGTAAGAAATGCAGATAGATGTTAATTTTGTGGTCAAACATGTTAACTTTTTGTCAACTTTGACCACAATTTTCCACCTCACCACCTAACATTTTCGGTTAATTCTTGTTTTGTTCTTTCATTTTGTAGGTTGGAGAAGTGAACCATAACGTTGGAATGGCACTGGGATGAGCGAATGGAAAATGGGCATGCGGAAGTCAAAGTGGACTTATAACTGTAAAGCCTAGGCCCCATAAGTGAGGCCTAGGTGCCACAGTTGAAAGTGTTCTCGCTAGAAAAATCACCTCTTGAGGCCTAGGCGCCAGCTGAGGCCCAGGCCCCAGGCACCCTTAAGCTTGGAGGCCTAGGCACCAGAAAGCCCTTTCCTAAGGCCTAGGTGCCAAGCACCTAGGAGCTTGAAGGCGTAGGCGCCAGAAAGGCCCCTCTTGAGGCCTAGGCACCTCTATACCCGAAAAAATGGTGCCCTACCTCAATTTTGAATCTAAGCTTGCTATTGGCCAAGGGTTTTTATCCAAATTGGTAGGTGGGGTGAAAATGACATCTCCAGGGGAGTAGAAAAACCTGGAACCTAGCTAAGGATTGGATTCTTCATCTTCATCTTCTCATCTTAGAACTAGGTTCTTCTTAGCCACCATTGTTAGTTTTGTGGCTTTTCTTTGTCACCATTGAAGCTAGCTTGGAGCTTGCTTGGAGTGCTCAAAGGGAGTTGCTTGGAGACCTTGGAGTCAAGCACTTCTAGTCATCTTGGGTTTATTTTTTTTTATCTTCCTTGTAGTTTATCATGGATGTTATTATGTTTATTTTCATGGTTATGTTTTATTTAGTTATGGCGTAGTTTTCCTTAGCACTTTCTATGGATGTAGCTATTTGGATTGATTATGTTGGATGAATTTATGGTTATGTGATGTTAGTTTTCTACTAAATATATGTTTATTCTTCTCTTGAGCTTATTGTTATGTTAGCTAGTTGATGGCCACAATTAGTTGCACCATAAATTGCCTCTAAACTCTTGAAAAAGATTAAAAGCTATTGGACCTAGGAGAAGAATTTAATGGCTATGGACTTGTTGGGAAATTAGTCTAAGTCATTAAGTAAAGGTAAATTGAGCTTTAATGCTTCTTTCTAAGCTTGTAATCAGATAAAATCCTTATTAAGTTCAGGTTAGAGAGATTAATTCTTTCACTTAGGAAAGTAAGAATTTAATTGAGTAACTTTACCAACATACATTGGAGTCTAATTCACTCACTTGAGCTCACCAACTAATCAAGACAAGTGTTCTTTCATAATTTGATAAAAACTACAATTTGACATTGTATTTTTGCATTCTAGGTAAATAGAATTCCATTTAGTTAAGTTTAGTCACTTGTTTGAATTGTTTACATTTTCATCCAATCTTGATTGTTTAGCTAGAGTTAGCTTAAAATAGTGGTACTTGACAAGTAAATAGATTAATCTTTGTGGGAATGATACTCTCTTACCCTATCTACACGTCCACCATATGATTGTGGGTTAGGGTTTAAAATCAACAAGAAGTTTTTGGCACCGTTGTTGAGGATTGATTGCATTGAGTTGTTCAATAACATTGCGAGGAGATTGATTCTAGACTAAACTTTTATTGCTTTACTTGTTTGTTGCCTTTGTGCTTGGGTTTTTTATAGGTACCAATTGTGTGTGACACATTCCTAACACTCTACTTTGTTGCCATTGATTCCAAAAATAGAGAGACATCTTAGAAAGCTTCAAGTGATATCACATTTGGGAAAATCAAGCTCGACTCTATATCCATGGAAGGTGGTGCAGATAATCTTAATGGAAATGGGTATAATGGTGGCAATGGAGGAAATAAAGGGATGAATTATCAAGATGGAGTCTATCCAAGGAACCCACAAAGGACCATTAGGGAGTACATCCAACCTTTGGTGACAGGGAATTATTTGGGTATTGTGAGACCACCGGTTTAAGCCAACAACTAATTTGGAGATTTGGCTTCAGAGGATCCTAATACACACATAGCAGATTTCTTGGAGGCTTGTGACACATTCAAACTTAATGGAGTCTCCACTGATGCTATTAGGCCCCGGTTGTTTCCTTTCCTACTCCGGGACAAGGCTAAAGGGTGGTATCATCACTTCAACTATGAAGCATTTCTACTTGGAATGAAATAATTGAAAAGTTCTTGAGAAAGTTCTTTCCTCCTTCAAAGGCTTCCCACTTGAGAGCTTCAATTGTGACATTCAAGCAACATGAGATGAAGTTTATTTCGGAAGCATGAGAGAGATTCAAGGAGTTGCTTAGGAAGTTCCTACAACATGGATTCTTGGGTTGGCAACAAATCCAACTTTTCTATGAAGGCTTGGTTTCTACTTCAAGATTTATGATTGATGCTTTGGATGGTGGATCCTTGATGTCCAAGACAGCCAATGATGCTTTACAAATTCTAGAGAATTGGCACTTAATGGGGAATAATGGCCGGGTGAGAGAGCTCAACCAAGAAGAGGAGTACTTGAGGTTGATCAATTAACCGCCTTGTTGACACAAATGACTTCCCTGATGAATCAAGTATCCAAGCTAATGAACAAGAAGAAGCTAACCATTAAGCAAGCTACCGCCTCTACCTCTAACATGTATGGTGGATATATGGATATGGAGCTCGAAGAAGCAATTTCATGGGCAACTGGAATTTTGTGTTAGAGACAACCAAATGGGAAATCAATATAATCCAAGTTGGAGGAACCATGGATATTTCTTTTATGGCAACACAAGAAATGTGCGACAACCTCCACCACCTCCCGGTTTCAACCAAGTCCTAATGGAGAAAAAGCCCCTTATGGAAGAAATTATGTTGCAATTCATGAAGGAGACAATAGATAAAATGGAAAAGAATGAAGCCAAGACGGCTAGCTTGAGTGCTAACTTTGCTAGTATGGAGGCAAATGTGAGTGCAAGTATCAAGAATATGGAGAATCAAATTGGGCAATTGGCTTTGGCAGTGAAGACATCTCAAAAAGGGAAATTTCCTAGTGATACTAAGATAAATCCAAGGAAACATTGTCAAGCCATCACACTTAGAGGAGGCAAGCAACTTGAAGATCCATACAAGAATAGGCCTTCTTAAGTCACTCCCATGGTTGAGAATGAAAAGCAAATTGAAAAAGAACAAGTGGTGGAGATGCCTTAAGAGCAACCATCTAAAGCTTAACAAGCCCTACCCAACCCACCTTTTTCATTTCCACAAAGATTTCAAAAGAAGAAGCTTGAAGAGCAATTTGAGAAATTCTTAGAGACCTTTAAGAAGCTTCACATAAATATTCCTCTCTTGGAAGCATTGACTCAAATGCCCAACTATGCCAAGTTCTTGAAGGACATCATTGCCAAAAAGAGAAAATTTGAAAATTATGAGACCGTCAAGCTTAGTGAAGAATGTAGTGTAGTCCTCCAAAGGAAGCTTCCTCAAAAGCTCAAGGACCCGGGAAGTTTCGTAGTACCTTGTTCTATTGGCCTATCTTCTCATAATATAGCATTGTGTGATCTTGGTACAAGCATTAATCTTATGCCATTGTCATTTTTTTACAAAATTTGAGTTGGGTGAAGTTAAGCCATCCACCATATGTCTTCAACTTGTCGATCGATCATTCACATATCCATGAGGAGTGGCAGAGGATGTGCTTATGAAAGTTGGGAAATTTGTTTTTCCGGTGGATTTCATTGTACTTGACATGGAGGAGGACCGGGACATTCCCTTAATCCTTGGAAGATCTTTTTTGGCTACCGGCAAGGCATTGATTGATGTTGAGCAAGGCAAACTAACATTGAGGGTTAATGAAAAGAGCATGGACTTCAACAGTTCCCAAGCTATTAAAATCTCCAAACGAGGTTAGTGTTTGTTTCCTCATTGATGTGGTGGATACTTCCATTGGTGAAGTAAAAAAGGAATTTCTATGTGATGATCCACTTTTGATGACTTTGTTGAGTTATGATGATGCTATTGAGAATAATGTTGACGATATGTCTATTGCTTTGAATGCATTAGTGGATAATAGGACTTTGGTGAATGCATGTGAGAATTTATGTTTGCTTGATGTGAATGAGAAAGGTGCAACAAAGTCGGATTTAAAAGTGTTGCCTAGTGATTTGAAGTATGTGTTCTTGGGTCCTAATAATTCTTACCTAGTGATTATCTCCTCATGCTTATCTTTGTTGGAGGAAGAGAAGTTGTTAGGGTACTAAAGGAGCAAAAAGATGCACTTGCATGGTCCATTAGCAATATCAAGGGTATTAGCCTTTCCATTTGCATGCATAAGATTAAAATGGAAGACACATACACACCCACAGTTAAGCACCAAAGGAGGCTAAATTTCACCATGAAAAAAGTTGTGAGGGCAGAGATTTTGAAGCTCTTGAATACCAGTATAATTTACCCCATCTCTGATAACCAATGGGTTAGTCTCGTTCACGTAGTACCCAAGAAAGGGGGGATAATTATAGTCCCGAACCAAACTTTGATATCATTGCCACTAAAACTATCATTAGATAGAGGGTATGTATGGACTACCAAAAGCTCAACAAAGCCACAAGAAGGGTATGTATGGACTACCAAAAGCTCAACAAAGCCACAAGAAAGGACCATTTCCCTTTACTTTTCATTGACCAAATGTTGGCCAGTTATGAATTTTATTGTTTTCTTGATGGATATTATGGGTACAACCAAATAGCCATTGCATCAGAGGACCAAGAAAAGACAACCTTCACTTGTCCTTATGGCACTTATGCATTTAGGAAAATGCCCTTTGGGTTGTGCAATGCACCGGCCACATTTCAAGGTTGCATGATGGCTATCTTTGCCGACATGGTGGAAAAGATTATGGAGGTATTCATGGATAACTTCTCGATTTTTGGCTATTCCTTTAAAGACTGTTTGGGAAATTTAGTGAAGATATTAAAGAGATGTGAAGAAACCAATCTTGCTCTTAATTAGGAAATGTGCCATTTTATGGTAAAATCCGACATTGTTCTTGGGCACAAAATTTCCTCCAAGGGCATTAAGGTGGACAAAGCAAAAATTGTGGCCATTGAAAAAGTGCCTCCACCAAATAATGTTAAAGGTGTAAGAAGCTACCTTGGACATGCGGGCTTTTATAGAAGATTTATTAAGGATTTCTCCAAAATTGTGAAGCCTTTTTGTTCATTATTGGAGGAAGACACCAAGTTTGAGTTTGATAATCATTGTTTGGAGGCATTTGAGTTTATTAAAGAGAAGCTTGTGGAAGCACCCATTGTTGTCTCACCAGATTGGAGTCAACAATTTGAGATTATGCATGACACAAGTGACTTTATGGTAGGAGCGGTGCTTGGCCAAAGAAGAGAGAAGATTTTTTGAGCCATTTATTATGTAAGCAAAACCTTGGACCCGGCACAACAAAACAACACCACCACAGAGAAAAAGATGTTGCAGTGGTGTTCTCTTTTGATAAATTCTTGCAATACATCCTTGGCACAAAAATGATAGTGTTCACTGACCATGCAACTATTCGATATCTCTTCATCAAAAAGGATGCTAAACCAAGATTGATTTGGTGGATTTTGCTTCTACAAGAGTTCGATGTTGAGATTAAAGACAAAAAAAAAAAGTGAGAATGTAGTGGCGGATCACCTTTCAAGACTTGAGTTGGAGGAGGAGCAACATTTTCCACCCATCAAGGAGTCATTCCCAAATGAACATCTTCTAGATGTTAAAGCTAGCACTCCTTGGTTTGCCGATTATGTGAATTATTTGGTGTGTGAAGTATTACCTCCGGAGTTAGGTTCTCTACAAAAGAAGAAGTTCTTAGTGGATGTGAAATCTTATTTATGGGATGAGCCCTTGCTATTTAAGAGGTATGCCGATTAAGTCATTAGGAAGTGTGTTCCTAAGGAGGAAGTGCCAAATATCATTTGCTATTGCCACTTATCTCCTTATGGTGGGCATTTTGGACCAACAAAGACTACCGTAAAGGTACTTCAATCCGGTTTCTATTGGCCTTCTCTTTTCAAGGATTGTTATGATTTTATACAGTTTTCAAAGAGTGGGAAATATCTCTAGAATACATGAATTGCCACTCACTAATATTTCAGAGGTTGAGATATTTGATGTGTGGGGTATCGAATTCATGGAACTATTCTCACCTTCCTTTGGTTGTTCTTATATATTATTAACAGTGGATTACGTCTTTAAGTAGGTTGAAGCTATTGCCACACCTACAAATGATGCCAAGGTGGTAGTCAAATTTCTCCAAAAGAACATATTCTTCCACTTTGGTACTCCAAGAACCATAGTGAGTGATGGTAGGTCTTACTTTTGCAACAAGATCTTTATACAATTGATGGCCAAGTATAGTGTGAGACTTAAGATGGCTCACTTAAGATGGCTCTTCCTTATCATCCACAATCAAATGGCCAAGCAGAAATGTTAAACCAAGAAGTCAAGCAAATTCTTGAGAAGATGGTCAATGGAGCAAGAAAAGATTGGGCAAAGAAGTTAGATGATGCTCTTTGGGCTTATCGGACCGCCTACAGGACATTAATCGGAATGTCTCCCTATAGGCTCATGTTTGGCAAGCCTTGTCACTTATTGGTGGAGCTTGAACATCATGCATATTGGGCAATCAAGAAGCTCAAATTTGATTTTAAGGAAGCCAATGAGAAGTAACTTCTCCAATTAAATGAGCTTGATGAATTTCACTAGGAAGCTTATGAGAATGCCAAGTTGTACAAGGAGAAGACAAAGATATGGAATGACAAGCTCATTATGAGGAGAGAATTTGCTCCAAGTCAAAAAGCATTGCTCTTCAATTGAATGCTCAAGTTATTTCCAAGCAAGTTGAAATCAAGGTGGTCGGGTCCATTTGTGGTAAAAAAAGTCTTGCCTTACGGAGCTATTGAGTTAAAGATAGATGATGGAAGGATATTTCAAGTGAACGGGTAAAGATTGAAGCATTATTATGGAGAGGAGCCTCAAATTTTCAGTAAGCTTCGCTTGGCAGATCCAACCATTTGAATCATCTAAAATGGAAGTCGTCTAGCTAAAGATGTTAAATTTAGTGCTCATCAGGAGGCACCCCGATATTTCATTTGCATTTAGATAGTATTTTGTTGATTTAAGAGTTTTTGCATTTTTATCTTGAATAATGGGAGGCAATTGTGTGATTCTTGTAGGTGAAAAAAAGAGGGAAAGAAATAACACTTTGGAAATTTTATGTGCATGAGTTTTGGTAAAAGGTAAACATGAGGGTAGGATTGAACAAAATTAAAAATAGGAGGCCAAAACGAGGAGTTTGCATGTAAGTGTTGGCGCTACAGCATCGGGCAGCGCCTCAGCTCCAAGCATCGAAAAAACATACAAGGACCTTGTTTCTCTAGGTGCCACAGTGCCAAGGATGCCACTCCCAGTGCCAGATCCACGATGGCCAAATTAATCCCTTTTTTCCCAATTTCCCTGCACACACAACACAAACCATCTTCTTTAAACCCTTCCACCTTTGAACCTTAACCTTTCTATGAGCTCCATGGCTTGATTTTTTTGTCGATTTCTACACAAAAAAGGATAAAGTAAGTGATTTTGATCATTCTCTCTTCAATTTTCTTGCTTGAAATTGGTAAAATCATGTGGATTGAGGTATATGCAAATGTGGGAAAAAGTGGCAGTTTGTGTTGATTTTGTGTGGATTCTTGCTTGTTCTTGGATTGTTGTTGATGGGGAAGTGATTTTAAGCTTAGAACTAAGAACTTGATGCCAAAATCATGACTTGAAAATACCACCCATGGAGACCTACGAAATTTCAATGGTGAATCTTGTTTAATGTCTGTTCTTGATGATTTGATTCTTGTAATTGCTTGATTTTACTTTGTAATGAATGGGGCTAACAAAAATTGTGAGTAATTTGTGCTACATTGTATGAATTTTGCATTGCAATTTTCCGGAAAACCCACAAACATGAACATGAACAATTTTGGCATAGGGGGGTTTTGAAGGATAATATAGCTTCATGTGATGACCGTTTGCATGAGTTATTTGTATTTCTCGCATCTTGGTGTTGCATACTACATGATTGAACCTTCCATTTGCACTCGAATGCTTGTTTGATTATGGAAAAATCATGGAACTTTTGCCATGCCATCATGACTTTGCTTTGTTCATATCATGTTCATGGACTTACCTCTTCACATGTGGGCTTAGTTGGCTATACATATTGATTCAAGTAGCATCTAGGTACTACACAGATGATGGTTTAAGCTTCCATTCTTACTTAGATGCACATTTGTTAGTGCCAATAGCTTCGTGAAGTTGGTATACCATATCTTGCAACAATATCATAATAAGTCTTTTTGCCTAAATAAATTCCTATGGTTGAGTTATAGGTAATGTTTTGCATTTCTTTAGCCTCATAATCATTCTTGGGGCATTGATTGAGACTAAATTTATCTTCTTTAGCCATAAGGGTGTCCTTTGGTTTACAATGCCGCATGCCAAACCTTTTAAGAACTTTCTCAGTATAGCTCCTTTATGATAACCCAAGAATACCCAGAGAGCGATCTATATGTATTTGTATACTTAACACAAAAGTGGCATCACCAAGATCTTTCATCTTAAATTTTTTTTTAAAAAATCTCTTGGTTTCATGTAATAAGCCTATATTATTACTAGCAAGCAGTATGTCATTGACATATAAAACTAGGAAAATATTCTCACTCCTACTGAACTTGTGGTATATACAATCATCAACTACATTCATCTTAAAATCAAATGAGATAAAAAGTTTCTAAAATTTGTGATACCATTGACAGGAAGCTTGCTGGAGACCATAAATGGATTTCTTTAATTTGCAAACCATTTACCTTGCTTCTCTAGATACAAAATTTTTTGGTTGCACCATATATGTCATCTCATCAATGTCATCATTAAGAAACGCCATCTTAACATCCATCTTATGTAACTCAAGGTTAACATACGCACTAATGCCATTATTATCCTAAAAGAGAAAATCTCTTTATTATCAATGCCTTCTTTATATGTGAAGCCTTTCTTGACAAAATGAGCTTTATACCTTTCTACATTGCTCTTTGAATCTCTTTTGTTTTAAATATCCATTTACAACCAATAGGTTTTGCACCTTCAGGCAAAGAGACAAGTTACTAAACATCATTTTCTTCCATGGACTTCATCTTTTCATTTATGCCATTAATCCACTTTTGAGAATTAGGACTTTCAACGGCTTGATGAAAGTTGATTAGAACATTTTTCACCAATCCATTGTCATTCTCTTTTTCTTGGGGAAAGATAATATAATCATTTGGAATCATCCTTCTCCTTTCTCTAGTGGATCTTCTTAATGATATTGGTTCTTAAGGTTGTTGAGTTTGTTCTTCTAGAACAAATTTTTTATTTTGAATTGGGGGTTCTTCGACATTGTCTTGATTTTCTTCTTGAACAATGTAAGTAATGGAAGTTTGATCATTGTCAAGAGGAACCATGGGAATAGTTACACATTCCTCTTTAAAGACAAGGTTCCTAATCTTATCTTCCCCTGCAAACTCGACAATCTCAAATAAATGGGCATTATTCATCTTAAAACTTGCCTTAGATGTAGGATCATAAAACTTATAACCCCTAGACCTCTCAGAGTATCCAACAAAATAACAACTAACTATCCTATGGTCCAATTTCTTTTTATTTGGTTTATAAGGCCTAGCTTCAACTGGACAACCTTAAGTGTAAAGGTTCTTCAAACTAGACTTCTTGCTTATTTAAAGCTCATAAAGGCTTTTGACAGTTGCTTTTGTTGGAACTCTATTGAGTATGTAAGCTACAATCTTTAAAGCTTCTCCCCAAAAAGATTCTAGCAAGGTAGAATGATTAGTCATACTCCTTACAACACCCTTAAGCGGTTTGTTTCACCTTTCAGCAACACCATTCATGCTAGGAAATCCTAGCATGATGTACTGTAGGACAATATTGCATTCCTCCAGGAATTTAGCAAAGGGTTCTGGGCATTGTTTACTTGAGTCATCATATCTACCATGGTATTTCCTAGCATGGTCAAATATGATAACTTTAATTTTTTTATTGAGTTGATTCTCAACTTTAGCCTTAAAACTTTTGTACACATTTAGTGATTGGAACTTTTCATGAAAAAGATATAAGTAGTTATAATGCGATAAATCATCTATGAACGTAATAAAATATTGTTGACCATTCCAAGAAGTTGTAGTGAATGACCCACAAATATCTATATGCATTAGTTCTAAGACGTCTGAAGACCTGTTGGCACCTAGTCTCTTAATGTTTGTCTCTTTCCCCTTTATGCAATTAACATAAATGCCAAAATCTGTGAAATTAAGTGGATAAAGAATTCCATCTAACACAATTTTTTCAATTCTTTACTTAGGGATATGACCTAATCTCTTGCGCCACAATGAAGCAAAATTCTCATTGGTTAATTTACATTTTACACCTCGAGTACTTGTGTGCAAAGTTTCATTAAATAAAGCAATTGTATTAAGCATATAAAGATTATCACCAACTAACAAAAAACCGGTACCACCCAATTTTAAATATTGAAAAAGACTAAATTTTATATTTTCAAATGAAAAAGAATATCCAAATTTGTCCAAAATAGAAATAGAAACCAAATTCGATTTAAAAGACGATATAACAAAAGTCTCATTCAAGTCCAAATAAAATTTAGTTCTTAACAAAAATCCCAATTACTTCAACTTGCATTAACTTGTCGTCGCTCACATATATGTATCTTTCACCATCACTCGGCTTTCAGCAACTCAGGCAACCCTGTATAAATACATTAATATGAGTTGTTGAACCAAAATCTATCCACTATGTGTGTTTAGGCACCAAAGTTAAATTAACTTTAGAATAAACCATATTAAGAAGTGTACTTTTCTTTGCATGTCATGTGTGATAATTGGTACAATTCTTCTTCTTATGCCCCACAGCACAACAAAAGAAACAAGCATCTTCAGGTTGTTCATTTAGATGTTGTTTCTTTTGTGGTGATGCAACTATAGCTTTTTTATCATTCATTCTCTTATTTTCTTTCCTTTTGCCCTTAGAATTTATAGCCAAATGAGCACTTTTTGCCTTGTCTTGCTTCAACCTTTCCTCTTATTGCACATAGTGAGAGATGAGTTCATTGAGAGACTAAGTCTCTTTTTTATAGTTATAGCTAATCTTAAACTGACTAAACTATATGGGAAGCGAAATCAAAACCAAATGGACTAGTAAGTCCTCAGATAGTTCTAGCTTGAGTGCTTTTAGTTTTGAAGCAAGATGAAACATTTACATAAGGTACTCCCTTATGTTCCCATCACCTTTATACTTCATTAAGATGTGGTTTACCAATAGTATACTAGTTTTAGCTTTTTCATTCTTAGCAAACCGTTTCTTAAGTTCTGAAAGAAACTTTTTGCCCTCGTAACCTTTTCAGACATAGTGCCGCTGAATGACTTAAGAATAGCATGCTTCATTATTATTAGACTCACACCTTTCCATCTCCCCCTTGTATTAGAGGTATTCTTATCAATAAGGTCAGTGAGTTGCTCAACCTTTAACGTAAGGTCTAAGTCCACTCCGAGAATAATCATAACATTCTCTTGCCACGACTTAAAATTTGTGCCATTTAACATGGGAATTGAATTGATGCTTGCAAAAATATTGGTAGTAGAACTTGCAACTGAATAATAAACAAAAAACTAAAGCAAATCAAGCTCACATAAATTTCACATTATACTTTATTAAATTCAAAATTGGTATACATAACCCATTATAAGAGACCTAATACAAATATTAATGCTTAGTCTTTGGATAGAAATATTAACTTATAAGTGGTACTATTGGTGTAGTAATCAAATATGGACAATTCAGATTATGTCAAACAATAAGTCTTTCTTTATACCGATTTACTATTCACATAAAAAGAACCCAATAACTGTCACATATTTACTACTAAAATCATGTGCAAATTTTAACCAAATAATACCTTCATTTGGGTTGATGATTTTTCCAATAAAATTCAAAAACCTAATTATCTTGATATTTAGATTAATTAATCTACGCAAGATAGGCCACTTTGGTGATATGTTGCTTCAATAAATTAATCCAAACATTATATATCCATAAAATATACCCAAATTCAGTTTAATTCACCCCATTACAGTGGTGGAAACAACCATGAAGCAATTTACTTCATGATACCAGTAGAACCAAAATCTTGTTTATGGCAAAGAAAATTGAAATTATGATTCCAATCCCACAAGAAAAATAAAAGCTTGGCGGGTTCGAAGCTGCCAAAGTTGGATATGATTCCAAGGATAATACATATGTGTGTGTGTGTGTGTGTGTGTGTGCGTGTGTGTGTGTGCGTTCGTGCTGCCACAAACAAGTCTCTCCCTTAGCCAATGACACAAACAAGTCCAAAAATGGCAAAATAAAACTAAGAGCCAATAAAAAAGAACCAATCATTTTACTTGAGATTTTGATCTAAATTCAGTAATTCAAAATCTTGTTCCAAATCTCTAAAGAGAATAGTTCTCAATAGTTCAACATGAAAAGGTGCTAATACCACTTGTTAAAAATTTTGATTCCTCGAATTAAATGAATCAATCACAAAACCCAAGATTAATCCATGTTGAATAATCAAAAACCAATCTGAAAGTAAAACTAGAAGTGTACCTGGATTTATTGGAGGATTCTAGAACAATGATCTTTACGGCTTGTTGTCTTCCAAATTAATACGTATAAGTTTCTCTTTGCTCTCTTTAACAATGAAGACTTAGAGGAGGTAGAAACTTAAGAGAGAAATTGATAGCACATATGATTTGGGGACCATAGCCTTCTTATATAGATTGACCATGTCAGCTTTGTATATCCTTTATTTCAGCCCATCATAAAAATAAAAGTTACACTTTGGCCTTTACACATTAAAATTGTCTACACTTGACAAGATATCTAAAGCCCAAAAGTAAACCTTATCACATCATTTTCAATTAGGCCAAACATTTTGATCGCATATATAATACATAATTCATTCACATATTGCCCATATAAAAATCCAATATACGTATCTTTTTTTTTAATGTTTTCCATGACTATAAAAAACTTAAGTTTTCTAAATTAAAAAAAGAACTTTAGTACAAAATTTAATCAGATAGATAAGTGATTAAAAAGAAATCAATAATTATAAAGTAAAAATAATCACTAAAGATAGTTTTTAGATATTTTTTTAAGATTTTATAGTACATATAATTCTCTCTCTTGTTTTCACATTTTCTCTGGCAACCCTCACCCACCCACCAGCCAATGCTTGAATCAATACTTACGAGGTTCATGGTGCTCACATGTTATAGTAGTTCAATTCGTATCAACATTAAGCGTGAATATAAATAGCGGTGATAATTGAAGAAGAAAATGAGTTGCATAAAAATGAAAAAAGAAAAGTAAGAACCAAGATAAAAAGTAAAGGTAAAGTTTTGGGACTAAAAGAGCAAAAAAAAAAATTTAATTCTAAGAATCAAGAGATAAACCATAGAGACTAAAATTTTGTTTTAGAAAAGAGAAATAATATGAAAAAGTTAATAATATAAGTTAAAGAGTTGAATTTTAAGGACAAAAAATGGGGTTTAATGAATAATAAATAAAAAAACAACAAAAAATGGTCTTAAGGCCAAGTGAGTAAATATAAAGATTTCAGAAATTAGAGACTTAACTATTAACTTAATAAAAGAAAAAAATAAAATAAATAAAAACATTAGATAAAACAAATCAGCTTAAACCATATCAAAAAATAAAAAACTCATAGTGACTAAAATTTTTTTTAAAAAAATAATGATAAAAAACTAAGAAAAAAGGTTAAATGAAGTCACTATGTTTGATTAAAAAGAAAAAAAGAAAAGAAACAAATCATGGTTACCAAGGTTTTGCTTTAGAAGACAATAAATAAAAACAAATGACAAAAAAATTAGAGACTAAGAAAAAAAATGGAGAGGTTTGGTGACCCACACATCATAGTGAAAATTTTTTATAATAAATTTTAATAATAACAGTTCGAAACAAAAAAACGTTACCTGCTTTGAAACAATGTAATATTATTTGTTAATTAAAACATAATTTACTAAAAATTTTTATCTCTTATTAACTCAAAATCTAATTCTTAATATTAATGAAAAATTTATCTAGAAAAATTCATTTTCAAATTTAATAATTATGAACCAAATTACTTTAGTAAACTATAGAGCTTGAAGTAAATAATTGATATTACAAAACTTAATAATCAAGAATGATTAAAAAAATAACCAAAATACAAAACTATATTTAATTAATTTTAATCAATTAACAGTATAACCATTAACTTAATAAAGATAAAAAGAAAAGAAAGTAAAAAAAGACTGACTAAAGGGGAATTAACTAGAACCAGACTAAAAGTAAGCAAATTATAATGATTACAGTTTCATTTTAGAAAAATAAATAAATAAAATCAATAAAAAAAAAGTTATGATCAAGACAAAAAAAATGGAAAAACTTTAGGTATTAAGGATTTAACAATTGACTTAATGAAGATAAAAAATGATTTAACTAAAAAATAAATAAATTATGGTCATCGATGCCTTACTTTAGAAGATAGTACATAAAAAACAACAAAAAGGAAAAAGCTTGGGGGCCAATAAAGGAAATAGAAGATCTAATTAAATAGTTATAAAATTTGGGGATCAAAATGTAAGATGGACATAACTCAAAGCCAAAAATGAGAAAATTAGAAAGTTAGGGACTGA
This sequence comes from Aquilaria sinensis, assembly GCA_005392925.1. NCBI lineage: Eukaryota > Viridiplantae > Streptophyta > Magnoliopsida > Malvales > Thymelaeaceae > Aquilaria > Aquilaria sinensis. Next base: position 31,573 of record SMDT01003284.1, read on the forward strand.
AGCCTCATTTTAACCGAATCAAAACTTAGAAAATTGCAACATAGGCTTTCAGAAAAGCAGACACCTTACGAAAAGAGGATAGAACTGAAAAAAAAGCAAATCGCATCCAAAAAATGCCAAAAAACAAAAAAGAGACAAAAGAAAAGAAAAAGACATGGAACTATTCAATTACAGTAATCAATGTTTATAAACAGTAAATTCCTTCCTCTTTTAGAATATAGCATAATGGTCTAATCACAATTTGATGACACTTAGTGAGAAGATAATAAATTTAGGGACTAAAACGTCAAACAATGAAAAGTTGGAGTTGTCAAAATCCGATCTTCCTGGATGGACGGTTGAGATTAGAAGTATAAGGTACTGGGAGTCCGCAAAGCCCTTCCGGTCGAAAATGATGCCATTTACCGGCCTACCAACATTGTTTCTCCTAATCGACCGAGGCAATTTCTCTGAAATTTTCTCTCTTTTCCCGCGGTATTGTTTGTTGGGACAGCTAATCCTAAGATTTCAACTAGCTGCCTTTTTTATCTTCCTCTCCAACCTTCGCCTCTATTTAATCTATATACCCTTCCGTTTTCTGCTCCTCAATCCAACCGCCAACCATCGACATCTTCAATGGCAGCCAAACTTATGTTCTTCGTTGCTTGTCTCTTGCTCCTTCTTGCTGCCGTGACGAGAGCCGCTTCCATGCCTGGGATACCGCTCCAGCACACGCTTCCTGCTGCAGCGGACTACGCCAACAGCGGTTATTCAGCAGTGAGGGCGGTTGATACGGCTTCCGTGACCGAAAGGGGGGGCACTGGCCCCATCATCACCACCTTCTTTCCTGGTGATCATAGTAAAGAGACCTGTGACAATGAGAAGAAAACGATAGAAGTCAGCCGACCAGAATCTTTGTCCCGACATATTACATCAGAAGCAACGGCGGCGCTTAAGCATGAAGCAACTGCCTATAGCTCCGGACTAGAGACCACCGAGCCCTTCCATCCTGATAGTTCTGGTCCTCGTAGTACTCGTCATGGTGAGTTCTACGAGGAGGATATGAAAACAACTGCGGGCAAGAAGGTGGTGCCGCTCCAGGAGCGTGCAGCAGTAGTTACTGCAGAAACGGGCGATGATGAACGCGAAACATTCGCCCGCTACCAGTATCCTAATTACGTTTATGGGAGTGGCAATAATTGATGATGGGTTATCATTTCACCGGGTTGATGCAACCGCCCAAGTGTTCGGGTAACGGTTTCTTATTGTAAACTACTGTAAATCTGGCTAGATACGAGAATATATATGTGTGTGTATAGGTTGTTCCTCCTGCCCAGTTTGCTTGCAGAAAGATTGTTTTTGATTTTGAGTGGAATAATGAAGACATCGGTTATCTATGTGTGTGTCCTCGGCCGCTAGTTTGATCTGCAAAGGACACAAGGGCAGAAAAGTAGGGGTGAAAAGCCCAAGTATTTTGGTATTACCCAAACTCGAGCTCGAATTGCTTGAGCTTGAATTTTAAGACTCGAGTTTAGCTCCACTACAAAAGAATAGGAAAAAACCGACCAACTTATTTGTCAGTAGTCAGTCGCCAAAACACTTTTTTGCGACCGAAATAAATGGTCAACTAGTGGTCGCCAAACCTTTGGTTGCTTCTTAGTGACCGAGTTGGTCATAGAACTAATCGACTGACAAAAATAGCTAACAAGGGATCAAAATTAGCAACCAAATGAATCAGTTGGCAAGTAGTGACCAATCTAAGCTATCAGTAAGGGTTGCAACCAAGGTTGTCAAAAATGAGTTTCTACTTAGAGTCGTTTTAGTTGTTCTAGAGTCGTAGAGTCGTAAAAAGTCGTAGAGTTGTAAGACTCTATCAAAAATATAAAAAAAAACTTAGAGACAAATTATGAAAAATATAAAACTATTTAAATTGTCTTAAAAAAGTATTAGAAACAACATATAATTTGCACCAAAAATCCCATTAATTTTGTACTTAATTTAGTAGAATAAAGCAGATTCTTAGGTTGGCTAGGGCTTCAGGATTCAGTTTTTGTGTTTTTGTGGAGGGGAGCAGGTTTTGGTTTAGGTAATTAAAAAATCCGTTTAAATAATTATTTAAGTATTTTATTAAAACTAATAATACAATTAATTATATTTGATTTGAATAAAATTGAAGATACTATGTTACATAGTTATATTTTTGTTTGGAATATTAAAATATTGAAAATAGTATATATTTTATACAAAAGGTGCCTGATTCTAGGGCAAATTGAACATAATAATATTAATATTTATGATAATTATATTAAATTTCTGTATAAAAAAGAAACACTTAAAGCTACTTAAACTCCACAAATATCAGGAATCACATTTTAATTATATTCGAACAAATACTCCATGAAATGTTACAAAAATGCCAAGTTAAAGAGATATTTATATTAAATGCCATTTTAACTATTTCTTAATTATGTTTAGCAACATTTGTAAAAAAGGTCACTAGGAAAACATTACGAGAAACCTATTTTGTTGTAGTTCACGCACCTGGTGCCTTAACTTGCAATTTTATAAATTCTAGAAGTATTATGAAATATGCTGGAGAATAAAGGACCCGAACTGGCATTAGGCGGCTCCTCTATTGTGTAATTGTAGCTCCAATCCCCAGTTTTCAGGACCATATAATTTAGTCCCAATTTATGTTTTTTTACAGATCTAACCCAATAAGACTAGAGTCGTAAAATATTAATATTTCTACGTTTCTACAACTAGAAATGCGTTTTTACTCGTTTCCACCTAGAATTGCGTTTCTATTGCATTTCAAAATGCCTTACATCTCTAAAGTTGTAAAAATGTACATTTTTATGATTTAAAACACAATTTTAATAACCATGGCTGCAACCATTCAAATCGGTCACTAGGCTAGCTGCTTCTTCATTTTGAATTCATTTTTATTAATTATAAATTATTGGTATTGATATTAATAATTTAATTAGCCATCTATGATATAATTAAAACATATGTAATAACAATAGTAAATTTAAATAATGTGATTTCAAGTTAATTATATGTATATGTATGTATGTATGTACGTATATACGTACACACCTATTCGGACTCGCTAAAAGAAATATAGCTAACGGCGATGCTACGGCTGCCATGCTGTTGCTGTGCCGAGGGCTGCAAGCACAATATTGACCACCCTAGAGCGAGACCGCTCAAGGACTTCCAAACCCTCCAAACACATTACAAGTATAAGCATGATGTCAAACTCTTTATGTGCCGAGAATGGAGCAAGCTATTCACCAAGATGGGAGGCTGGCGGACCAACGAGAAGAACTGCCATGGGCACATGAAGGCATTCAGCCACGGGACTGGGCATGGCACTTTGGAGGTCGACTGCAATTTGGAAGAAGATGATGTCATGTCGAAAGCTGAGTTTGAGGTTAAGGTTTATGATGATAAGAATTCTCTATAAGTGAGGACTCTTACCCAAAATGAAAATAAAGAGTGGGAGATAAGAAAAAGTTAAAGCATGGGCCGTCTAAAAGTTTGAAGGATTTGAATTTATATTGCAAAGCTTGTGGAAGTTGATTGGTTAATTTCATCTCATGTGGATTGCCAACGGGGACGACATTTTCTTTTTTGTGACTGAAGTAGCACCTGGTGGCCAATTCAGTTGCTGTTGGTGACAGGCTGGTGACTGACGATGGTGACCCAAATCCAAATGCTCACCAAGCGGTTAGCCCTTCTCCTCGAAAACGTCCCACTCTTTTTGCCGACTGATTTGGCGATGAAAAACTTCCCCATTGACTTTTTAGTCACTATGACTAGTTGCCAAAACCAAAAATTGTTGTAGTGCTCAAGCTTGGTCCGTAAGCCTGCGAGGATCAAATTTACAATTATGACCTAGATGTACGAATTTAACACTTGATGTCTGATATAAGAGAAACACAATCTCAAAGACTAAACTTGTAATTATTCCTAAACCTCTCCCAGAAAGAAAAAGTAAAGGACAAACCTTCAATCCAGTCCTTTAAAATTTGACCACTGCCACAAGAAGTCATTAAACTTTCTCGTCGTTCAATCAGGCGCACGTCTCAAAGTATTTAGTTGCAGACCTGTTTGCGGGTGGCTCGATTACCGAGTTTGGACCATTGGATGCCATAAAGACCGGTAGCGATGCCAGCAATCATTGCCGGCCCCCGGCGAAGAAGTCACGGTTCAATTAAATGTATTATCTTCGTTCTTTCCTCATCAAAGTATAAGGCTCTTCCTTTCCTCCTCGACCACATCTGTAGTTAGATAAGAGCTATCAACAAAGAGCGCGGGACTAATAGAGTGTCTCATCAGTTCGATCGTGTGTGTGTGCTGAAGGAATGGCTCTTGGTGGCCAAGGAAATACTTGGCCATGAAGAGCTGCCGACATCTCATTTGACATCTTTCACGTTGGGACTCCGATTAAGCTTCTTGGCAGAGGGGGGACAGTGAAACGTGAGGGGACAGGGAAGTGTTGAAAGAAGGTTAGGATTTCATTTTGGTTTGGGCTAAGTTTGGCTCACTTTTCAGCATATGGACTCATTGAAATTGGGCCTAGGGGATAATATATAAAGGCTCAAATGGGCTCGATAAGATATAGGGCCGAACCTTACCAAGCCCGGGCTTGACTTATTTAAGTACCAAGCCTTAAATTAGGCTCGAGCTCGATAAGGTTCGACTCGATAAAGGTTGAGCAGAGCTTGGGTTCTAGTAGCTCGATAAAAGTCATACTCGTTTATAAGCCTACAGAATAAGGAGGTTGGGGGTGGACCCCCGCCTCCCTCAAATTTTCTCATTCAGTGTCATTCACAACGAGTTCGTATATCTTCCAGATCCTGAACAAAAGACATTTTCCATATTTTTGCTATATATATATATGAACATGCACAAATATTGAACAACATTTTTACTATTGCATTATAAGTTATTTTGTTTCTTTAATGAAACTCAATTTTGTCATTAACTATTTAATTGGAGTTATATTAGCAATGAAATACTTAAAGGGACCCTTAAGTTACTGCTAAATTTTATTTTTTACTACAAACTTCTCGATGCTTGATTCTATATTATAGAATCAAGTATTGTATGCAATTTTTTTTTTTGCATTAATCTTACCTTTAATAGTCAAAACTCCTAGACTGCCACAATTTCTTTTTCTTTTTCTTTTCATCAAACATGCCGCCCTTAGTTCCATATTAGTATAAAATAATATCTCGAGCACAATATAAAACTTAAAATTCCAACTTAACAAGTAAACTTAAAATTCTAACTTAACAAGTATGACCTAAGTTTGTTCTACTATAAAAAAATGTCTCTAGATATAAAATTTTTGTTAATTAAGCTTTTTTTCAACTTGGATGAATATATTCTATATGAAAGCTTACATATTTGGTCTATCTTAGAGCAATAATATAATTCAAGAATGACTCAAGCACCTCTTAAGAAAAAAAAATAATCATTTCAGCAAAGTTCATTGGGAAAAATTTTAGGAAAAAAATTTCTTCGTTATTAGAATTATTTACTTATATTATAATAAGGGGAAATATTTTTAAACATTTTTTAATGTTTTAAAATACTAGAAAAATTAGAAGGATTATTTTTTCCACATGGTCATCCCTTTTAATATAGCAAAACAAATTTTTATTCTTACAAGTTGTATCAAATTAGAAGTAATTTTTTGTTTGAATATTATATTTTATGGTAGATGTTCATAGCCTAGAAGTAGTTTTAGAGTTGTTAAGAGATGAATTCAATAATTTTATGTTGTGATTGTAAGTTTTTATTCTATGTGAGATTAATTATAATAAAGAAAGAAGTATGGAGGTTTATATTCAAAGTTATAATTAAATTATATATTTTTAGGTTCTGACTACATTTGGATTCATATGGTAAAGGAAGAAATTGGAGGATTCTAAGGACATATAATAAGTTTTAGTAGCATAATATTTTTTTTGCATTAGTCTTACCTTTAATGGTTAAAACTCCTAGATTGCCACTAAAGTTTTTTTTTTCCTTTTTTGCTTTCTTTTTGCATCAAACATGCTGCCCTTGGTTCCATATTACTATCAAATAATATCTCAAGTACAATAAATATTTTATAAAACTTAAAATTTCAACATAACAAATATAGCCTAAGTTGAGTATAAAATTTTTGACAATTAACACCTGATTCATTTTAACTTTAGTCAATTGACTACAAAATGACTTATTTTTATTTATATATTTTTTTTACTTGAAACTAATTTTAATTAAAAATCAATATTATGTAGTTACAATAATCAATTGAAAATACAATTTTTATAATCTTACTAAATTTTTATGAATTTTTCTCGTTTCAAGCCTTAAAAAAGAAAAATTCATAAAACTTTAACAACATCATAAAAATTTACTTTCAAATTGATTATTGTATCTACATAACATTGGCTTTCAAATAAAATTGGTTTCAGGTATAAAAGATGTAAAAGTTAAAAAAAGTTAGTTGATTTTAGCTCAAACGAATTGGCCTTAAGTTTTTTCTTTCAACATGGGTGAATACATACTATATGAAAGCTTACATAGTTGGTTTATCTTAGAGCAATAATATAATTTAAGTATAACTCAAGCACCCATTATGAAAAAAATAATAAAAGAAAATTAACATTACAGCAAAGGTCATTGGGAAAAATTTTAGCAAACAAAAATCTTCACCATTTGAATTAGTTGCTTATAATAAGGGGTCTTTTAGTAGCAATTTTTTCTTTTACATTTTATGTTGTTCTAAAATATCGGAAAAATTAGAAGAATTATTTTTTCCACATGGTTATCCCTTTTAATATTGTAAAACAAATTTTTATTCTTAAACTTTTTATCGATTTGAAGTCATTTTCATTTAACTATTACATTTTATAGTAAAGACTCATAGCATGGAAGTAGTTTTGGAGTTGCGAGGAGATGCAATTAATCATTTTATATTGTGATTGCAAGTTTTTATTCTATATGAGATTACGTATAATAAGGAGAGAAGTATAAATGTTTATATATTCAAAAGTTATAATTAAATGACATATTTTTAGGTCTTGATTGCAGGTTCAAACCACATAGGGGATTATATGATAATGAAAGAAATTGGTGGATTCTTAGGGGTACATATAATATGTTTAAGTAGAAAAAAAAATATTCTAACATGTACTCTATGTATCGAGTCAAAATCTTATTCAATTTTATTCCAAATATAATTTCTTTGTGGCTTTATCATTTTTTTTATTGTCATAATATTGAATTCCTATACTTTTATATTTGACATTGATTCACAAAATTCCTTACATATGAAACATATTCTTAAAATTTCTAATTTTTTGAAAAATAGTGTTGTTCTATTGAGTTTATATTATAAATTATTTTTTTTCCTTTGATGAAATCTAATTTTGTCATTGTTTGTTTAATTGAAGTTATATTAAGTCTAGAACACTAAAAGGAACAGTAAATTGTCACTAAATTTTAATTCTTGCTACAAACTTTTCCGTCCTGAATTTTATATTACTGAATCAAGTATTGTATGCAATTTTTTGTGTCAATCTTATCTTTAATGGCTAAAACTCCTAGATTGCTACTAAAGTTTGTTTTTTGCATCAAACATGTCGCCCCTAGTTCTATATTACTATCGAACAATACCCACAATAAAGATTTTATAAAACTTAAATTTTCAACTTAAGATTTCAAAATATTTTATAGCTAAATCTTTTATTGGAATAATATAATTAAATATATAGTAAAATGCATGCTAAACTTTGTATTACTAAATATTTTATAAAACTTAAAATTTCACAGTACATGTCGTATCTAATCATTACATAATAAGTACATACATAACACACAACAATTATTTCATATATTCTAGATAGTTTTTTTTATACTAAACCTGATTTGCTTCTGCATTTATAATGTAAATATTCGTTATGAGGTGATGTAACATCTCTTTATTGCTAGGTTGCTACAAATTTAACATAATAGCCATGTAGAATCCAGCCTGCTATTCCACTTCAACATTTTCACAACCTAATTTGGTTAATTATGCTAGCTTCTTAATTTATCACGTAAGCCAATTGTGGTCTTGATGCAGTGCCTAAAGATTTTAAGTAAACTAATTTTAGATGTGGAATTAGGAAATAAATTTTAATAAAGATTCTTGGTTATCTTATTTATTGTTGGGTTTATTTATTTCCTTTAATAGTTTACTTTTTTCCTTGTATATTTATTTCCTTTATGCTTTCCCTTCTTATAAGTAGAGGAAACAAGACATTTGGAGACAATATTTGATGTTATTGAATTAAGAGAAAATTTCCCTTCCCCTTGTTTTCTTCTTCTCCTCCTATTTGTTCTCCCTTTTGATTCTAGTTTTTATCTGCCTTACATCAAATTTGGTATCAGAGCCAAAATTCCTACACACTTCTTTTTCCCCTTACGTAAAAGAAAACAAAGAAAATTAGGCAAATAGCTAGCGGTGGGAAGAAATTGGCGAAGTTTCTTTGTCCTTTGTCGCCACTGCTTGAGAACCCCTTAGGCATTGATGAACTTGTTAAAGTTTTTGCCATTGGTTATTCACAAGTGCAAGCCTCTAGTTAAAGCCTTTGGTTCTTTTGGCACATGAATAGCCGACTATCACTTCATCACTCACGTTGTAGAGGCAAGTCCGCACCGTCACAGATAGCAGGGATTGAAGTTGGGGTCGAGATTTGAACCAGAAAAATAAATTGTTGGCTATTCCATCTTTCTTTGCGACAGCAAAATACTAAATTGTTTTGGAGAACAATTGTGGTTAGTTTTATTAAAAAAAAAACCTGTTTCTCCCATTTTGATTTTACAATATGTGATAACTCCTCTTTAAGTTGTTGAATCTTTTATAGTTAGCTTTACTTATATTTCATTCTTAGGTAGTCAATCCTTTGCATAAGTCCAAGTTTCAAAAAAAATGTTTGCTTGCTCTTGGCTTTGAAACTAGATGCATCAGTAGTATTAAGTTTATTTACCTTTTTGATTGTTGCATCATTGCTTGTTAATGTTTTTAGTTATTCATTGCAATCTTTTATGAAATTTTTGCTTGCATATCATGGCTAATCGGGGTAAGAATAGCAACCATTCCCATGATTCCAACCATAGTCATGAATGAAAGGATGTCGAGTCTAGAAGATAGGTTAATTAGGATAGAAGAGGCCATCAACCAACTTGGTAGGATTGAAAAAGGAAATAACCATGAACAAGAAGAAGACCAATATGTAAAGCAACCCAATTTTGTCCAAAATGTTGATGACTTAGTCCAAGGCTGGATAGGTCAACAAACTCACTTTGAACCGCTAAGGAACATTCGACCTGCTAGGGTACCTGAAAACCTTTTCCCAACTACAGGGGATAACTTTACCACCCATGACTTATATAGAGAAGCCTTAGGACATTCATCAGGATCAAGCTTATGACTAGGGTAATAGGGGGGAAACTTTAGAAACCCTTACGAAGATTAGGGAGTTACTAGGATGGTAAAAATAGATATGTTGTCCTATGATGGTAAGTTGGATACCAATGATTTCTTAGTTTGATTGGAAGAGTTAGAGGTATACTATGATTGGTATCACATGACTAATCTGGAGTGAATTCATTTCGCTAAATTGAAGTTGGTAGGACTAGCCAAGAAGTACTAGCATGGGGTTGAACAATCACTAAAAAACATGAATGAAACCCCAATTAGGTAGTGAACTATTATGAAACAAAATTTAATTGAAAAGTACCCTTTTACCTTTTATAGGAGACAACTATATGACTAGCTACTTAATCTAAACCAAACTTCTATTGTGTCTAGTTATATGGAGAGATTTGATGAACTTATGTTACGAGTACAAATCAATGAGGTTGAGTTCCAAACTGTGGGCAGGTTCATGAATGGGTTGAAAGAAGATATCAAGAGAGAGGTTGAGTTAAATATGTCTGACACTGTAGAGGAAGCTTACCAATGAGCATTAAGGCTAAAGACCTATTTTAGATATAAAGGTAAGGCACTATACTGAGCTCCAGAACCTAGGTATGCCCCACCAAGACTTAATACCCAACCTTTGCTTAAGACTCCTCCATAAGAACTTAAAGGAACTCTACTTGCCACCCTTAATGGATCTCGTTTGAACACAAATATTGAATACCACAATTGCCATTTTAAGGGTCACATCGTAGCCCAATGTCCACACTGAGACTTAGTAATTAACCAAGAACCCAATGATCGGGCTCCTTGATGAAGACCAAGTAGTCGACCCGGTAAAGTATTCTAGTGATGAAGGTGAACTTGATGGGTTACCCCTAGTTGAGGAACACTGTAATGTTGTGAGGTGTGTGCTCTCTACTGTGAAAGCATTTGTAAGCAGTAAGGATGATGACTAGAAGAGAACTAGCATTTTCACAATTTCATTAAGTGTGGTGAGCATAGTTGTAAGCTAGTGATCGACAGGGGTAGTACCATGAATGTGATAGCTAAAGTAGCCTTTGCTCGCTTGAATCTTAAGGTTGAATACACCCTACAACTTTTAGAGTTCTTGGATTGACAAAACCACCATTCTTGTCACCGAGAGATGTCACGTTCCTTTGCACATTAGGAACTATAAAGATGATGTTTACTATGATGTTTTACCTATGGATGTATCCCATATTTTGCTTGGACGACCTTGGCAGTATGACCTAGATGTAACTCATCATGGTAGAGTCAACATCTACGAATTCAGGTATGAAGGAAGGAACATCATTCTTAATCTTGCTAGGCCAAATTATAAGCACGTTGCAGCCCAGTTAAGTCTGGCTATAACAGCACCAAAAAGAGCCACAATCTAGCTTCTGAATGGTAAGAATTTTTTGCAAGAAAGCCTAACTAGCAGGTATGTGTTTGCCGTAGAAGCAAAGGAAATCATGTCCAGGGACTCAAACTCTTAGCCGACACACCTAACTGAGATCTCTAATCTTTTACAGAAATTTTTTGATATTATGCCTGTTGAACTCCCTTCAGAATTATCACCCATGAAGGAAATTCAACATGCCATTGATTTAGTCCTAGGGTCTTAGTTACCTAACTTCCTTATTACAAGTTGAACCCAAAAGACTGTGAAGAGTTAAATAGGCAAGTGAGTGAACTCTTAGCCAGAGGATTCATTAGGTACAACCTTAGTCCTTACATTGTCTCAGCCTTGTTAGCACAAAAAAGTGATGGTAATTGGAGAATGTGTACAGACAGTAGGGCTATCAAAAAAATCACCATTAAGTATAGATTTCTTATATCTAGACTTGAGGACATGTCAGACATGCTAGCTGGCTCCAAATGGTACTTTAAGATAGACTTGCGTAGTGGTTACCACTATGTTAGGATTAAGCCAGAAAATGAGTGAAAAATTGCTTTTAAAATCCAAGATGGTTTATATGAGTGGTTAGTTATGCTTTTCAGGTTGTCTAATGTGCCTAGCAATATGAGTGGTTAGTTATGCCTTTTGGGTTGTCTAATGCGCCTAGCACCTACATGAGGGTTATAACACATGTCCTTTAACTGTTCCTAGGTAAGTTTCTCGTTGTTTACTTTGATGACATCTTAGTTTACAACCAGTCTAGAGAGGAACATGTTGGTCACTTACATCAGCTTTTTAATACCCTCTGAAAGTCTAAGTTGTATGTGAACCTTAAGAAGTGTAGTTTTTTGCAAGATAAAGTACTTTTCTTAGGTTTCATAGTAGGTGCACAGGGGATTGAAGATAGAGTACTTTTGTTAGGTTTCATAGAAGGTGCACAGGGGATTGAAGCAGACCCTAGTAAAGTGCAAGCTATTAGGAAGTGATTTAAACCTAGTACAATTTAAGATTTTCAAAGTTTCTTAGATTTAAAAACTTTTAATAATTGTTTCATTAAGAGTTTCAGCACCATCATTGCTTATATATCAAACTATCTTAAGAAGGGTGAATTTAAATGGACTTTAGTAGCCTCTAAATCATGTCAGGAAATCAATGTGATGTTAACTGAAGCACCCATGATTTGGCATCTTGACTTCATAAAGTGTTTGAGGTCTCTTGTGCTGCCTCTGGGGTAGGGGTAGGTGATGTCCTTAGTCAAGAACGTCGTCTTGTAGCTTTCTTTAGTGAAAAGCTTTCTAAGCCTAAGTAAAGGTACTCCACCTATGACATGGAATTTTATGTTATGGTCCAATCTCTTAGGTTTTGGAGGTACTACCTTTTACCTTAGGAGTTCATCCTCTACTCAAACCATTAAGCTCTAGGGTACCTTATTTCTAAAAAAAAGCATAACTCTCGTCATGCTAAATGGTGTGACTTTCTAAGTGAATACAATTTTGTACTTAAGCATAAGTTGGGTATTGAAAACAAGTTAGCTAATGGGCTTAGCGGAATAATTGGCACCTTTCAAGTACTTAGTGTTAAGGTCTTGTGGGTTGATAGGATGAAGGAGGACTACCAAACATGTGTTGATTTTGGTGAAATCTACTGAGTTGTTAGCAGTAGGGATTGGAGGGAGTATAGTGACTTCCTTATTTTGGATGGTTACTTATTGAGGGCTAATAAGTTGTATGTTCCTTGTATTTTGCTTAGAGATTTTCTAATTTGGGAGTTACATACAAGAGTATTGGTTGGACATTTTGGTAGGGATAAGACTATTTCACTAGTTAAGGGTAGGTTTTATTGGCCCTTGTTAAGGAAAGACATGGAGAGAATTATGTCTAGATGTTGAACGTGTCAATTAACTAAGGCTAAAGAGAAGAGCACTAGGCTTTATACACATCCTCCACTGCCACACACTCCTTGGAAGGATTTGAGCATGGATTTTCTGTTAGGATTACCTCATATTGCTCAAGGTCATGACTCCATCTTGGTTATGGTTGATAGATTTTCCAAAATGGCTCATTGCATTCCTTGTAGTAAACAAAATGATGCATCCGAGATTTCTAAGTTATTCTTTAGAGAGGTAGTTAAGTTACATGAGTTACCAGATTTCATAGTGTCTGATAAATATGTCAAATTTGTAAGCTATTTTTGGAAAACCCTATGGAAATTGATTAAAACCAACTTGCTTTTCTCATCCACCTTTTACCCCTAAACTGATGGCCAAACAGAGGTTGTTAATCATAGTCTTGGGGACATGCTTAGATGTATTGTTAGTGAAAAATAGGGTACATGGGATTTGTTGTTGTCTAATGTTGAGTTTGCCTATAATAACTCTATCAATAGGATAATGGGGTTAAGCTCTTTTGAGTGTGTCTATGGCTATAAGCCTCACACTCTCCTTGACTTAGTTCCTCTTCCCCCTTACTTCTGGGTTTCTGAACCTACTGAATCCTTTACCTAACATATCCATAATTTGCGTGCTGAGGTTAAATGAAAGATTGTCATGAGTAATTTGAATTATAAACTTGCTGCAGATGTGCATCATAGTGGTAAGGAATTTAATATTGGTGATAAATTCATGGTACGCATAAAACCTTAGCAACTAGTGAAAACTAATTTTAAAAAGTTACACGCTAGAGACATGAGCCCATTTTCTATTTTAAAGAAGCTTGGACCAAATGCATATATGCTTGATTCACCAGCTAAACTTAATATTAGTCATGTCTTTAATGTGGAAGATTTATCACCTTATCGAGGCATTTTTGAATTTGTCAAGTGGACCTTCTGTAGGAACATCCATCCCAAAGGCCCCTCAGTTCCTTAAGCCGAAGGATGAGATTCATAACATTCTTGATGATGAGTTCTTGAGTTTTACTATTGGTGGTGGACATTGTTACCTAGTTCAATAGAAGGGATGCTTACCCTCTGATGCTATTTGGATGTTTGAGGAGAATCTTCGTGAGTAGGACCCTGAGCTCTTAGATTGGTATTTATAGTTACACTCGACGAAGTCGATTTTCTTTGAACTGGGGGAGAAGGATGTAGCGCCTAAAGACTTTAGGCAAACTTATTTTAGATGTAGAATTAGGAAATAATTTTTAATTAGAATTCTTTGCTATCTTATTTATTGCTGAGTTTATTTGTTTCCTTTAATATTTTATTTCTTTCCTTTATGCTTTCCCCTCCTATAAATAAGGGAAACAAGACATTTGGAGACAGTCTTTGATGTTATTGAATTAAGAGAAAATTTCCCTTCCCCTGGTTTTTTTCTTCTCCTCCTCTTTGTTCTCTATTTTGGTTCTAGTTTCTATCTGTCCTACATCAGGTCTATAACATTCTACCTCCTGCAAAAATCTAGTCATCCAAATTCTGTTCAGAGCCTTAGTACAACTATGGCCAAAATGAACTCTTTACAAGTCCAAACTCACTAGAAATAGCCCACTAGGTTCTGCCTGTCACCAAAAGGTTTCATTCTCAGAAGGTTAACTAATTGTCAACCTAGCACTCAAGTTGAAGCATTTGTTTCAGATGCAAGCTATTCCTATTTATAAGTTGTCACAATTGCAATCGTGTTCAGACCTATTTCAGCTTAGCCTATCTTCTCAGTAGCAGAAAATAGTTCAAGAGTAGACTTCAGAAACATGACAACTTGCTACACTGTACAATTGTAACAGTTCTTTAAGTAGTTCACTATAAATCCCTACATTCACTCTAGGTAAAACATTACTGTTTGGTGCCTTGTAGTGTATTTTGCATAAATCCTCTTCGGGTTGAGGTGGTCATATTTCTGTTATAGCAGTATCCTTCAAATAGAACCACTGGTCTACAAGCTTTATATGGCTTTGCAATGGTAGTTCATAGAAACAAACAGGCTAGGGTCAGAAAGTTTGGTTTGAATGTTCTCTCAAACTTTGAGTAGATGGTTATAATGGTTTCCTAAACCCCTAGACCCAAAGGTTTCCCCAATCAGAAAGCTAATGAAATAGTAAACTTATATTAACATTTAGCCAGTTCTGCAGAATTTCAGTTTGTTGTTCTTTTGTACATTGGCCTTCAGTCCAACAATCCTGATTTAGGTTCCCCAGTTTACTTATTATTATGAAATGTTATATTGTATTTTAGGAAGGATAATATTTCTCTCTTTATTCCTAGGAATTTCTTTCCTTGTATTTCTCTCTCATCTAATATATAAAGGTCATGTGAGGGTCTTGTATTATCAAGCCCTTAGTTTCTCCTCCTAATATTTTTTAACATGGTATCAGAGCCATAACCTAATCCCAGCACCTTCTGCAGCTTTTCCTTCACCCAAACCACCTTCTGCAACTATTCTTTAGCTGTTACCCTTTTCATAAAACTAGCAACTGCCTAGCTAAATCAAAAACCAACAACACAGAGACACTCAGGAGGCGTTGGTGACCAGAACAACACCGGAGGTGTTGCCGGAAAATCACCCACTCGCCGGCGTATGGGAGTTACGCGCCACCGTCCGACGACCTCCGGCGACAGCGGTTCAATGGGTCTGATCGGTTTTCTATCCTAAACAAGTTTCTAGTTTACGTTTACATTAATTATGACCAGAAGTTGAGTTTCTTCGTTCTTCAGTCGTCTTCAGTCAATCGGTGCATCATCAGCCTAGTTTTCTGTTAGTTTCTGATACTGTCAGTCATCAGTAATCAGAAACATGTCAGGATATGATGATAAAAGTCCTTAAGGGAGTTTTCTACCCGTCATTGTCCCACCAGCAGGCACCGCCACATAATTCAACAATTTGTGAATTGCCAAACAGTGTTTGAACGGTAATAACTACTCATTTTGGGCTAGGAATGTGGAGTTGTATTTTATAGGTCAAAGAAAGATGTCTTATCTTACTGACAATCCTTAAACATCCGAGAGTTGAAAAGCTGATGATGCACAATTGCTCCACATCCTTTTTTATTCAATGGAACCTGAAATTTCAACTCTATTTTCTCATGTTCGAACTTGTAAGCACGCTTGGGAGTATGCCAAGCTTATATATTCCGGTAATATCCTTCGTATATATGAGGTTTCTGTTGAAGTGTTTCAGTCCAAACAGGAAGGCAGTCTTCTTGAATATTTTGCAAAGGTGAAACATGCATTAAAAGAAATGAATTCCTTCCTATTACCCTTGATGTCAAGGAGATGCAACATCAGAGAGAGCAGTTGGTGTTTATGACTTTTTTTTGTAGGGGTAAAACCTGAATTTGAACCAGTTTGGTCCTAGATTCTTGGCAGAATAGAACTTCCTTCATTACCTGAAGTCTTCGCGAGACTTTCTTGCATTATGATAAAGGAAAGCTCAACAAGCAATAATTCTGACTGGTCTGCCCTTGCAATACAGCCCAGTCCACAAGCAAACGATGGTCGTAGAGGTGGTCCTGGAAGACGCAGTAGTCGTGGTGGTCGTGGCAGCAGAGGTGGATGTGGCAGAGGTTCACGGTTGCACTGCACATATTGTAATAGAAATGGGCATGAGTAGGAGACCTGTTGGGATAAGAACCCGACTTTGCGAACAGCACATTTTGCATCACATGGGGAGTCATCTTCAGTTACAGCCCTACAGCAGTCTGTCACGATATCTCAAGAAGAGTATACTAAGTACCTATAGTATCAGTTCGCACAGCAGGCTTCGACTTCTTCTATGGCTTCTATTGTTTATCGAGGTAACCCAACAACCTGTTATTCCTCTAATCTTCCTAGAAATCCACTTTGGGTATTGGATTCTAATGCCACTGACCATATTTCAGGTAAAATAACCAATTTCAACCATATCTCTTCTTTTCTAGTATCTCATAATAAACTCACCATTGTAGATGGATCCACTAGCACCATTAAGGGTGTTGGACCCACCCATCCTTGTCATACTCTTACTTTACCATCTACTTTATTTGTTCCAAATTTTCCTTTCAACCTTATGTCTATAAGTAAACTAACCAAACAACTAAATTGTTCAGTTTGTTTCTTCTGATCATGTCATTATCCAGGATTTGAAAAGCAAGAAGACGATTGGAGAAGGGCATGGATCGAATGGAATGTACTACTTTGATAGACTGCAGTCATCAGTTGCTTGCCATACATCGGTCTCACCTTAATTAGTTCATAGTTGTTTGGGTCATCCATCTTTAGCAAATTTTAAGAAGCTTGTTCTAGATTTAGTTTCAGCCTCCAATTTAGATTGTGAGTTGTGTCAACTAGGGAAGCATCATCGTGTTCCCTATTTTCCTAAAGTCAATAAAAGGATTGAAAAACCTTTTATGCTAGTTCATACAGATATTTGGGGTCCAAATCGTGTCAAATTTAAATTAGGTTTTCAATATTTCGTAAGTTTTGTTGATGATTTTTCCCAAATGACTTGGTTGTTTTTAATGAAAGATCATTATGAGTTATTTTCTATTTTTTGTACTTTTTCTGCTGAAATTCAAAATCAATTTAATTCTCAAATTAAAATTCTTTGTAGTGATAATGCTACAGAGTATTTTTCTCACTCGATGTCTAGCTACATGCAGCAACAGGGGATTATACATCAATCCTCCTGTCCAAAAACATCTCAACAAAATGGAGTGGCCGAGAGGAAAATCCAACACATTGTTGAAACAACTCGTACCCTTTTAATTCACATAAATGTTCCCAAAATTTTTTGGGGCGATGCTATCCTTACTGCATTTTCCTCATAAATCGGATGCGTTCCTCTATTTTGTCAGGTAAAATCCCATTTTCTGTTCTCTTTCCTTCTCAAGCTTCGTTTTCTATTCTACCTCGATATTTGGGTGTGTTTGCTTTGTTCATCAGCACCAACCTGGCACTAAAAAATTAAATCCTAGAGCCTTAAAATGTGTTTTTCTTGGATACTCTCGTCTTCAGAAAGGGTACAAATGTTTTTGTCCTTTATTGAATCAGTTTTTCATTTCTGCTGATGTTATGTTCTTTGAAAACACCCTTTATTTTTCTAATACTCAATCTGTGTCTGCTGATGCCGATGATTGTCTGCCTTTACCATTTGTGCCAACTCAAATAGCTCATGATGCATCAAACACTAGTCTTACATCTTTAGAGCACATTCCTGATATTGATCCCCCACCTTTAGAGTGTCTATCTCATCCTGACCTGTAGGTTTATACTCCACGTCCTCGAGTTGAAGTACTACCAGAAGATTCATGCTCATCACAATCGTCTTCATCATCTTCAAGACCGAAGGGTAATGATTTGGATCTTCCAATTGCACTCTCCAAAGGGAAAAGGTCTTGTACTTCTCACCCAATCTCTAACTTTGTTTCTTATGATTCTCTATTGCCGTCATACTCTGCTTTTGTATCTACCTTGTCCTTTATACCTCTGCCTAAGTCTGTTTCAGAAGCCATTTCTCATCCTAGATGGAAACAAGCTATGGAAGAAGAGATGTCAACTTTGCGGGCTAATAACACGTGGGACTTGGTTTCTCTTCCGTGTGGTCAGACTGTCGTGGGTTATCGCTGGGTGTTCACTGTAAAGGTTCATCCCGATGGGACAGTTGATCGATTAAAAGCCTGTCTAGTTGCAAAAGGATATTCCCAAGTATATGGTATGGACTATTCGGAAACCTTTTCTCCAGTAGCCAAATTGACATCTGTTTGTATCATCATTGCATTGGCTGCTACATATGCCTGGCCTTTACATTAGTTAGATGTGAAAAATGTCTTTCTTCATGAAGATCTTGAAGAAACTATCTACATGGAGCAACCACCAGGGTTTGTTACTTAGGGCGAGGCTGATCGTGTATGTCGCCTAAATAAGTCATTGTATGGTTTGAAACAATCGCCACGGGCATGTTTTGGTCGTTTCAGTTCAGTTGTTATGGAATTTGGTTTGCAGTAGTGTGGTGTGGATCATTCTATCTTTTATCGCCACTTTGAAGCTAGTAAAATCCTCTTGATCGTCTATGTTGATGATATTGTTATTATTGGTGATGATGCATCTGGTATTCAATCGTTGAAAATTTTTCTGCAAACCAAGTTTCAGACAAAAGACCTTGGTCCATTAAGATATTTTTTGGGAATTGAGGGAGCACGGTCTAAGACGGGAATATGTCTTTTGCAAAGAAAGTATGTTCTAGACCTTCTGGAAGAAACTGGTTTGTTGGGCACCAAAACCGGTGGACAGTCCCATGGAGCCAAATGTCAAACTTGATGTAGATAAAAGGGAATTTTTGAAAGACCCTACCACGTATCGAAGACTTGTTGGCAAATTAAATTATCTGACTGTTACTCGTCCAGATATTTCATTTGCTGTAAGTGCAGTAAGTCAGTTCATGGACTCTTCCCGTACTAGCTATTGGGATGCAGTCGTTAGAATCTTGAGATATCTCAAAGGTGCACCAGGTCAAGGTCTCCTTTACCAAAATCATGGTCATACTCGAATTCGAGGATACACAGATGCTGACTGGCCAGGCTCCTACGATCGACGTTCTACTTCAGGCTATTGTGTATTCATGAGAGGAAACTTGGTGTCCTGGAAAAGTAAGAAACAGAGTATTGTCGCAAGGTCAAATGTTGAATCCGAGTATAGGGCAATGTTATATACTACATGTGAACTAGTTTGGTTAAGACATCTTTTCATAGAACTTGGTTTCGGACACTCAACTCCTATGGAATTAATGTGTGATAATCAATCAGCCATTCACATTGCTTCTAATCCTGTTTTTCATGAGAAAACCAAACATATCGAAGTTGACTGCCACTTTGTTCGTGAGAAGCTTCAAGGAAGTTTGATCAAGACCCCATATGTCAAATCAGAGGATCAACTTGCTGATTTGTTCACCAAAGCTTTAGGAGGAACTAAAGTAAAGTCTATATGTGACAAGCTTGGAGTTTATGATATGTATGCTCCAGCTTGAGGGGGAGTGTTATGAAATGTTATATTATATTTTAGGAATGATAATATTTCTCTCTTTATTCCTAAGAATTTCTTTCCTTGTATTCCTCTCTCATCTAATATATAAAGGTCATGTGAGGGCCTTGTATTATCAAGCCCTCAATTTCTCCTCCTAATATTTTCTGACACCTATAAAGTTTCAGAACAAATCATTATGGTTTGTGAGAAGTCAACACTTAGGTCAAACTGGGTTTTGTGATTGTGTTCTACATAAAATTCACTAATGTGCACCCAAGTAAGTTAATTTCTTCTCGTGACAAGTTCCCAATAGCCTCCTTGAATCAAATATGAAATTTTGGATTTAATACCAAGTCTTATGTTTAGCACCATGGCCCACTGACTTTTCCTTGGACAGGTTTCATGCGGTGAGCTTGACCCATAAATAATGTTTCAAGTTCTCTTAGACAAGTCTTTGTAAAAGTCAAAGTGTTGATCAAATAGATGGCGTTCAGCTGTTATAGCTGAACTTTGAACATAGTTTCTGGTCCAACATTTCAGAAGAGTTTTAATATGGCCTTTTAACTTGGTGTTTCTAAGCTCTTAATGCCATATACCAGTTCTGCCTCTGTTTCCGATCCAACACTTGACTCTGGACAGTTTTTATTATGTGACTTTCTCCCATAACGAATTCCACAGACTATATATATATATTGCAGAGTTAAAACCCCTCACAAGTCTTGAATTACTTCCAAAGAGTTTTTCGCCTATGCTCCACCCAAATCAATACTTTACTCAGAAAGTCAGCTTCAAAGTATACCTCACGGGCTAAAACTAATTACTGCAATAACTGAAACAAAAGTCAGCAGTCTATTTCAGTAGCTTAGGCAACTCCTTAGTTCGTCACTATCAAAACTTGTAGCATTATGTTCAGGTGCTATGTATTTCTGAAGTTTGTTGCACTTCACTCCCACAATAACTGCTTAGATGCCCAATAACACAGGAAGCAATAGAACAGTATCTATTTAGCAGTTTTAGAAATTCTTGCTTCCACAGTATCACTGTTCAAAGAATTATAAAATACAAGTTCTCTGCAAATTTCTAGTCAGTCCAGAAGGCCTTCAAGCCTGTGCTTTGCTCCATCAAGTTTCTTGCCTTGAAAGTCAACCTTCTGGTCAACTTCTTCATTTGTTTGCATCAGCTCAGCAGGCACATTTCTTTTCTTTTTTTCTTTCTTTTCTGTTTCTTACTAAATCAAATTATTATATACTGTAAACAATGAATGCCTCAATTTTATTGAAGAAATCAATCAAGTAGTGCATACAAGTCGACTACAGTAACTTGGCGGCAATGAATGAAGATGAAAAGAATTACGCAATAGAAGATCGAAACTAAAAAAATTGGTGATCCTGGCAGGGCCGCAAGGATGGAGGAATGGCCCAGATTTATGAACGAACCATCGGCTGTCCTTAGGATTGTCTCAACGCGACAGCCGCAGCTACAGTACCGGCAGACATGGATATAGTTGCCGCACCGGGCCTGGATGCTTATCCCATCGGGAATCCGTACAACGTGGACGGTCACGCTGCTCGGCTTTTGCTTCCCGTTGGCCGAAGTGAACCAGCCCGTTTGGTTGCAGCTGGGCTACGTCTTGCCTCTGGCTTGCTCTGTTGGCTGTTGCTGCTTTTTCGGCGGCTGCTTTCTCGGTGATGCATTGGCTGTCTCTGGCTTTTTCGGCTGCCCTTTTCTCGTCGATGAGTTGGCCGTTTCTGGCTTTTTCGGTTGCTGCTTTCTCGTTGATGTGTTGGCTGCGGCTGTAAGGCGGTTCTCTTCTCGGGGTCAGACAGAACCTCCCAAGCTGAATGAACAATCTTGGAAAGGCCCTCCGCAGCGACAGATCTGTTCTTGTCCGGATGCAAAACGATGGCCATTCTCTTGCAGTGATCTCTGATGGCAGTCCTGTCGGCTTGGGAGTCGTCTATGGCGAGGACCTCGTAGTGGGTCTTTCCGGCAGTGGCGAACTTGTGAATCATGTAGGCTGTGAGATAGGCTTTGACTTGAGGGGCGTGAGCGTCGAGCTCTCTAGCGGCATTGATGGATCGAATGGCGAACTCCAAGTTCTGGAGCTTGAAGAACTCGTCAGTGGCGTCACGAGCCCTTTCGGAGGACATCTTGAGAAGGTTGTCCAAAATTGACATGGTGATCGATGGGAGATTGGAGTGGGAAGCAGAGAGAAAGCAATCGAAAACAAAGCAATAGGGTTGCTGAGTTTACATAAGTTTTGGTTGGCGCACTCTTTCCAAGCCAATTGTAGCGTTCCTTTCAAGCCAGGAAAAGTACGTGGTGGAGCCCTAGTCTGAGCAGGTGCAGGGCTCACTTTACGCGTTAAGTTTCAAGTCAATTATAAATCACCTCCAAAATTCAATGGGCATTTACATTTTCGAGTCCTCAAATAACGAAAAAATAAAATAAAGTAAAATAAAAATAGAAAATAGAAAATAGAAATAAATTTAGTTGGACTACCCAATCTCAGTCTCGGCTTCTATCAATGAACTACACAAGCTCATAACTCATATTCTCTCTTGTCCTTGAGTTTCTTTTCCGTCTTAATCTGTATTTTATCATTTACTTCTTTAAATCATCCAAAAACGACTGAAATTTGTTTTTATTACAATTATTCCCTTATATTTAGAAATCTAAACTTTCTCCCTACTTTCCGGTATTTATCTTCCACCGATTTTAAGTTTTTAATATTATTTTATTTTTTCAGCTAGTGGATAATTTAAAATACAAATTTTATTTATCTAAGTAGTATCTTTTTGTATATTAGCTGATATCAACTTTTAAAATTTTATTTTAAACTATCTTGTATTTTCTTTCATTAATTAGAAATTATCTAATGTTGTGTTTTTTAGACATTTTAAATTTACAAAATTTCATTTCTGGAAACAAGTATTGTTTCAAATGTCTGTAATTGTTTTGGGCTAATTGAGTGTTGGATTATTGGGTAACAGGTAATAACTCTGGGGCTGTGGCCTAATGGATAGTGGGTTAAATTAAAGTAGGTAAGTGGTAATAGGAATTGGGCAATGATTTCTGGCCTAATGGATATGGGTTAGTGTGGGTCAGTAGCAGGCAATGCACCATTACTTATTTGTCCACCACTAAGGCATAATACCAAAATACGAATGTGATTTAAATTGGGCCTAAAGCCCATTTTGCCCCTTATTCTTTGCTAACTCGGACATTTTACCCCTGAACTTCAACTCGGTTCGACTCACCCCTCATTAAATGGAGAATGTGTACTAAAATGAAAATAAAAATAGAACTCAATGGCTAATTAAATCAATTTTTCAGTGGTTAACCCTTATGAGAAAACAATAAGCACAAAGACTTCAGTTTCATATTTGAGATTGATCATCTTTTCCTTGTTTTTGCCTATAAGTTTGTGTTAAGGTTTCTTATTGTTTGCTCACAATAGTCAATAATTGAACAAATGATTTAGTTAACCCTTCAAATTTTCTTTTATTTTCATTTAAGTACACAATCTTCATTTAATTGGACCGAGAGGATAAAAGATCCTAATTTACAAAGTTTGAAAGGTGAGTCAAATTAAGTCGAAGTTCAGGGGGTAAGAGGTTTGAGTTGGCAAAGTTCAAGAGGCAAAAGGGGCTTTAGGCCATTTAACTCATTGGAAAGTTACGAAAAAAGAAACTCTTCACCTCTCGTTTTATTAGTAGATAAGAAGAAGTGTTCATGAACATGAAGTTGTTATTTCATTACTAACCACCATATCATGTAACAGGTTGTATTTAAATTTTTACTTATATTTGAGAATTAATTTCATTTAATTCAATCTACGAGTTAGGTGTATGTAGACCACAAAATACTTGTTTCTTATACCCTTTACTCTTTTTCTACTCCCTGAGCCTTAGACCAAAGCCTCAGTCCAATTGATCTAAGACTTAGGGAGTATGGACATACTTTGGAGGTTAAGGGTTTGAACCTAGCCTTTGCTAACTTTTCCAGAAATATGAATTATGTTGGTTCAATACCCTTTTCAGTCTAAAAAAAACAATCTTTTTCTATATTCCCTACACATAAATATATCTCATTCACCCTATACCTTATATAGTGGCATCTCCAAAGTGGGGGAAATGGAGGCAATTACTTCTATTGAGGTGATCTTTAAATGTTTAGGAATTATGCTAGTTCAATAGCTTTTTTAGTCTTGAAAAAACAATCTTTTCTATAGTCCCTACACATAAATATATCTCATTCACCCTCTACCTTATACAGTGGCAGCTCCAAAGTGGGGGGAAATGGAGGCAATTGCTTCCATTGAGCTGATCTTTAAATGTTTAGGTTATTTATGTCCATAGGTAGTAAGTACAAGTCTTTGATTTGCAATTTCCCCCTCAAATTCTTTCAACTTTTTAAAACCTTAGGACACTCATGTATATATATTTTGAGTATGGGTCTTTAATTTATTATTTGCTCCTTTTGTAATTGACTAATTAATAAGTAACAAGTAGAATACATCTATTATATATATATATGTAAAGTAGAATATACTTAAGAAGTAAAGGGACTTTCCACTTAACAGACTCAACATATGATTGACATGTGACAAGTTAACCATTTCAGGTAAGAATTTAACATTTTTTTTCACTAAGATTCTAATACCCTTCAGCAAATTTCACAACATTGCCATATACAAAAAGTGGATTAAATATAACTGAAAAAAATTATCTCTTTTCCCTGAATCCGCTTGACACCAAATTTTGATTCTTAAAAGAAACACATTTCATTTTTAGCTTGATCTGCTCCTACCATGGTTTTTTTTAATAAATTGAGTATGCCTCATGATCTTCTTCCTGTTCCTTTAGTTTTCAATTTCCTAACCCTTGCCCCTCTTGTCTCCACCATCTCCCTTCCTTTGGTTATGTTTGCGCCCCTGACTAGGCCCAGCCGGTCCTTTTGGCTTGTGGCATCCTCTCTCCCCAATCGGATTGCTATTTATTGCTTTCAGCCCACTCTTTATCATTCCTCGGCATTCTTTGTCGTTTCGCATTTCACCCAGAGTAGTTCGACACTTCTCACTGGTGGCAGTTCGGTGCTTTCTCGCGCCAGCTTATTGACTCCTCCAATTGACAAGGCCTGGTAGCATTTCAACGGAGATTCGGCCATTCAATGAATGAAGAAAGGTAATTAACCCATCATGTTAGACAACGAAAATTGCAGTTTTTGATAGTGTACAAAGTATCATTCTGTCTTTTTTTTTTCCATTTTATTATCAATGCATACATTGGCAAGCTATCATTTGATTTTCTTCCGGTTATTGAAATCCAAGACCCTCGCATCTATCAGGTATGATGGTCAACTTTTTTTTTTTTATTCGAGTAAATTGAAAAAAAAAGAAAGAATTATAGAGCAAATTTGGATCTTGATGTGCATCTGTGTATGTCTATCTCTTTTCCCGCACCCTTGTATATCCACAACTTGGGAGTTGATAATAGTTAACGGAATTATCTTATCTAAGTGATAGAGCAGAACATTTAAAGCATCCATGTTTTTTGTGTTCTGGATTTCTCAATATCAAGAAGATGCTTAGCACCATCTCATTACCTATTCAAAGTCCGAAGTTTTCTCAAAGATGTCTAAGAGTTTTCCCAAAGAACAAAGAGGTAGCTTACAAGTGTGGGATATTAGAATCAGGGGTTACAAATGGTTAGTTTGAATCCTTCATACTTGAATTCATTCTTCCTGTATTAGGTGGATAAACTACTGCCAGTCACTTACTTATTGCCATCTATTTTATTAAGAGAATTATTGTTTGTATCCCAAGGAAAGGAAAAAAAAACAAATGGAGATGGACACATTTCACTTTACTTAGAGATTGCAGATGAAAGTAATTTGCCTATTGGATGGGACTTAAATGCAATTGCCAGATTATTTGTGCTTGATTGGATTTGAGATCAATACATGGCTACCTAAGGTGAAAGTTAAGTTCATCATCCAATGTGCCCAGGAAAGTTATCTCATTTGATGGTTTGTAGAAGTTAATAAAGCTCAATTCTTTCTTATTTTCAGTTGGATAATGTATTAGATTTTATCAAGGTAGGTGGTGTGCAAAAGCAACAATATGAAGAATTTATCATCCAGGTACAATTTTGAATGGTTGAAGTTGGTTATTATGTTGTTTGTTTCATTCAGATTCTTGTGGTTCTCTCAAGTATTTGTTGGACTCATAGTACTTTATTTGCTTGTTTGTTGTTTAATTTCCTTTCTTATTAATTTTTCTGTAGCATTAAACTAGTGTTTTGCTAAAAAAATAATTGTGCTTGCAGGTAACAAAAGATTGTGTGTCCATAACTCTCAAAAGGTTTGAGGAGAAAATACACGGGCAAGTACGTTTTAACTTTCCTATTTATTAATCCTCTTTCTGATGTTGTTATCTTTTTCTTTGTAGATTTTAAACCATGTCTTATGTTTAATTTGTGTGGCTGATAAATTAGTTCAAAGACGAGTTGCTTTTGACCTTGCTCATCTTTGTTCTTCGCATGATCAAAGGACAATATTCGTAGAAAACAATGGTAATTGCTGTTTCAACTTCATGTTTAGGTTTATTTTGATAATTTATCTTGTCTTAAAACCATGTTGTCAGTGATGTCTAAGACCTTTTAACCTAACTGAAATGTTGTTATAAATACCCCCCCCCCCCCCCCCCCCCCCCCTCATATTAAGTGCAGCGTTGTTATGGATGTCTGATTCTCAATATGATTTCTTTTCTTCTTGCAGGTAGACAGTTCTATGCTCAGAGAATTTGTCTTCTGGCCTCTTCGGATGCATTTTGTGCAATGTTCCATCTTCTCACTCGTGGCAGTTCAGATACATTATCTTGGTATTGATGATGGAAGTTGGAAGTATTGCACTTATAATGGGTTTATTGTATTTGAGAATTGAGAACTCTAATGATTGCCTATAAAGGCGCCCAAAATTTATTATTGTATAATTTCAAGCAAAATATTAAATCTTTCAAAAAGCAAGCTTGTGATTTGACCTGTATATGATGAATAATTGGAGCTTCGTTTTCTTTTTACTTAAACTGGAAGATAATTTTTTATTTTGTTTTACGGTTGCGTCTCTTAGAGATTTGAGGGCTTGCTCAGAGGATATCCAACAGGTAGGAAGTAGCAACGAGAATTTTAATTGTATAAGTAGAAGAGATAGAGACAGATTTAAATCAACAAATTATGAAGGATAGTGCCAATGGTGCAGCTCCATGTTTTTTGACTGGAGTTCTGCATACAAATTGTATTGATTGCTTGGACCGTACAAATGTTGCCCAATATGCTTATAGGCTAGTAGCTTTTGGCTGCCAAGTCCTTGCCATGGGTTTGACAGGTGTGTCAAAACTGGAGCAGCCAGTAGCATTGCCGGGCAGAACTGATGGACATGTACTGAAGCATGGGCGATGCGCTTGCCCAGTAATGTGAAGGCTCTATTGCTCATAAAGATGGAAGCCTTCCTCAAAGGCTCATACAGTACTTAACTTGCTTTAAGTTCACATTCCTCTTGGTTACTTGATTTAGCTGACACTCCTCTCTTAATTAGATATATAGAAATGATGTACTAAGAAATCTAGCTGTTCCTAGAAGGCAAAGAAAGTGTAAAGCCATGACATAATTCAAAGAATTTCTCTGGTCTATCAAGCGATATTATAGTAGTGCCTATATTGATGCTGAAAAGCGAGATGCTATAATCCTGTAAATTTGTTTGCCCTTTTTTTGTTTCCATCACATGTTTCCGTTTAGCCTGGTGGTTAGTCATAATGAAAGGTTAACTATAACTTGTCCCCCTAGATTTAATACTTTGTTTCTCCTATTTCATAAATATACTCATTTTATACTATTTGAAAATAATTTTTGAAATCTTAATTTAAATTTTATGATAATTATTTGACAGCATTCAGTATGCATGACACCTTTTTTACATTAATAGATATTTTTAAATTATTATTTTTTTGTAAATATAAAATAAATTTTTTAAAAGAATAAAATGTAAGGCATGAGATAAAGTATATATTTCTGAAATAGAAAGTAAAAAAATATAATATAAAAAAATTGTAATGTGTGAGTTTTTATGATAGCTGACATCATCACTAATTCACCGTGAGAGTGGGATGTGCTTTTCGTCTGAGCATCTATTTGTGGTTTCTAGCAATTTTTCATGTTGCAAGCTGAATTCTTTATCAAAATAACTATACTTAAAAAGCTGTACTTTTAAATAGTTTTTGTGCTGTGATTCGAAAAACACCGGAGGACACATTTGTACATTTAAATACTAATAAATAGACATATGTCAGTGAGTGGAGGCCAAAAATGGGATATGTTGAAAATTAGTATATGAATCTAAAAACAAAATAAATCCTTTATGATTTCGAGAAAGTTATGTTTGCAATTAAAAGTTTTGTAGTGTCTATAAGATTTCCGGGTTACTTCTAACTACAGCGAGAGACAAAAGCCTTTCCTTTTCTGATTATTATCTTCAGGCCAATTTTTGCGTGCGCCGTAAACTATGCCCCTAAAGTAATTTATTTTGTACAATATAACCCCTAAGATTTAATTTTTGTTTTATTTCCTTGAACCACCACGCCCTGCGTCCGGAGCCTCAGATCGAACCTCTTGCATGCCGACGTAGAAACGCCCGGCATCTGCACCAGCTAGCACTTCATCCGTGCCTACCGACCCTCCATCCGAGAGTCGTCGGCATCCGTACCGTCCGGATCGGGGCCCTCCTTCAACGGCAAGAGCTTCGCCAGCCGCAGGATCCCCAATCGAAACATGAACGGCTCCAGACGCGGGGCATGGTGGTTCCTCTGCCGTCGATTTCCATAGGGCTGCTGGGAGAGATGAAGTGGAAGCAGGGAGAGAGTGGAGCGAGTTAGGGAGGAGGGAGACAGGAGAGCGAGGCGACGAAGGGAGAAGGGAAGGTGTCGGCAGTCGTTGCCAAGAGCGAGAGGAGAGAGAGAAGAGAAAAAAAAATTCCTTTTCTGGTTCTACCCCCCTTTCACGATGGTTCTCACGTTTTCTTTTTTAATCTTTTTTTTTTTTTCATCCCCACACACACACGCATATATATATATATATATATTATTTTCAACTAACCTTACAAAATAAAAATGCCCCTAAACTAATTAATTTAATTTAATTAATTAATTTTTTTTAAAAAAATTTCTTTTTAATGATAATAATAATTAATTAATTTTTTTTTATTTCTTTAATTAATTTTTTTAAATTTTTTTAAGGGTCGGACGAAATTGGGTGTCAACACATGTAAAAGAAAGAAAAACAAACATTGTCTTCTAAAAGAACAAAGATGACTTCTAAAAGAACAAACATATCCTTCTGAAAGAATAAATACTAGAAGATAAAAGAACAAGAAGTTTACAAAAACAAAGTCATGTATAAGAACAAACAGTGCATTCTATAAGAACAAACACTTAAGTAACACAAAATAAACATGTAAAAGAAAGAACAAACATTTCCTTATAAAAGAACAAAGATGCCCTTCTAAAAGAACAAACCTATCCTTCTGAAAGAACAAACATCAGAAGATAAAAACCAAGAAGTTTACAGAAATAGGGTCATGTATAAGAACAAACAGTGTCTTCTATAAGAACAACCACTTAAATGACAAAAAATTAACATGTAAAAGAAAAAAAGACAAACATTGTTTTCTAAAAGAACAAGGATGTCCTTATAAAAGAACAAACATATCCTTTTGAAAGAACAAACACTAGAAGGTAAAAGAACAATAATTTACAAAAATAAGGTCATGTATAAGAACAAATAATGCATTCTATAAGAACAAACACTTAAGTAACAAAAAATAAATATGTAAAAGAAAGAACAAACATTTTCTTCTAAAAGAACAAGGCTGCCATTCTAAAAGAACAAACATATCCTTACGAAAGAACAAACACCAGAAGACAAAAACCAAGAAGTTTATAGAAATAAGGTCATATATAAGAACAAACAGTGCATTCTATAAGAACAAATACTTAAGTAACAAAAAATAAACATGTAAAAGAAAGAACAAATATCGCCTTATAAAACAACAAAGATGCCATTCAAAAAGAACGAACATATCATTTTAGAAAGCATATAAAAGAAAGAACAAACAATGTATTCTAACAGAACAAACATGCTCTTCTAAAAGAACAAACATACCCTTCTGAAAGAACAAACATACTCTTCTGAAAGAACAAATACCAGAAGATAAAAGAACAAAAAGCTTATAGAAACAGGGTCATATATAAGAACAAACACTTAAGTAACAAAAACTAAAGATGTAAAAGAAAGAACAAATAATGCCTTCTAAAAGAACAAACATACCATTCTGAAAAAATAAACACCAGAAGATAAAAGAACAAGAAGTTTATAGAAACAGAGTCATGTATAAGAACAAATAGTGCCTTCTATAAGAACAAACACTTAAGTAACAAAAAATAAATATGTAGAAGAAAGAACAAATAATGCATTCTAAAATAACAAATATGTCCTTGTAAAAGAACAAACATACAATTTTGAAAAAACAAACATGCCCTTCTAAAAGAACAAACATATCCTTCTGAAAGAACAAACATCAGAAGACAAAAGAACAAGAAATTTACAGAAACAGAATCATGTATAAGAACAAACAGTACCTTCTATAAGAACAAACAGTGTCTTCTATAAGAACAAACATTTAAGTAAAAAAAAATAAACATGTAAAAGAAAGAACAAACAATGTATTCTAAAAGAACAAACATACCTTCCTTAAAGAACAAACACCAGAATATAAAAGAACAAGAAGTTTATAGAAACAGGGTAATGTATAAGAACAAATAGTGCATTTTATAAAAACAAAAACTTAAGTAACAAAAAATAAACACAAAAAATAAAGAACAAACAATGCCATGGTGTTATATATACATATATATAGAAGCAAAGTAGCAGTAGCGTATAGTAGTCTAATGCCATGGCGATTTCCAGCAGTCGTAGATAATCTTCATCATTGATTTGGTACTTATCCATCATGTTTTTGGGCTTGATCAGAGGATCTTTTTCTAAAGAGATTTATCTTGATTGGAATACTATGATAGACAACAATGCCAATCCGTTTCACTCCGGCCAACCGGTAAGCTAGTTAGCTCCCTTTTCTTCCTTCTCATGTTAATTTTATCCCAATAAGCCAGCTCCTTATTTTAGCTGGGGTTTCTCGATATTGCTCTAACCAATATTTTTTAACAATTCTAGGATCCAACAAATTAATTAATTCCCCTAGTTTGACCAAATTGAAAACCTAGATTAGTTTCGTCGATCGGGTGTGTGTGTGTGTGTGTGTGTAGGGATTTCGGTAATCGATATTGATGACTGACGTAGTAATGAGGAAACAATTTCATAAAAATCATAGCGCGTCCGTCGAATGATAATTTTTAATAAGTAGGGGTTATGGCATAAGCCAGGTTTACACAATCAGTACTCTTATCTCCATGTCTCTAAAATAGATGATGACCTTTTCCCTGCTAGTGGGTAAAAAATGGTTCAAAAAATCTATTGCTCATAATTTAGGTGACAACAATTTACAAAAGTGCAAATCTATTGCACTTGTGTCTAAAATTCCTCAGTGGTTTTGCTCCTGTTCCAGCTTGAAAAAAAGATTTTTCCCATATGAAGTTGTCATCATTTGTTCTCATTTGATAAGTTGATTGAGAAGAGTTGTAGTTCAATAAGGAATGTCATAGTCAATAGTGAACTAGATTAAAGACCTAGAGGTGGCCTGACAAATTTTCATGTAGCACCTGATACAGCATAAACATTGTTAATGTTGTGTCTAAAAGCCAATCATGAGATATTTGTATTTTTACACATTGAGTCATGATATTTTATTAAGGTATTAATCTAGCTATTATGTTTATTGTTTTATTTCTGTGCAATGTAATAAACATAACTGTAACCCTAGAATAATGATATTCTCAAATGTCCCTGATCTAGTATTATTGTGGAACAGTTTACAATAATACATAACGACTAGTATATATGGAGACTAATATGAGATATGTATTCTACATATGGGTACAAGTTGGAGAACTTGTGTACTAGAATGACCTACTATGAGAATGCTATATGGATCATTATATGAGTGTCATAAGTGATTCTCATAGTGATCATGGTATATGTAGTCCTTCGACCTAAGATAATCAAGGTCCCCTAAATGTGAGTCACATACTTTGATACTTTCCTTTGTTGCTCGTAACTGAGTGAACTTGAAGGAGGTCATTGGGTATGTCACATATCATGCGGAGGGATTTGTATGATCAAGATGGGATTTGTCCCTCCTATGTAACGGGAGTGATATCTTCGGGCCCCTTGATAGAGTGAGACTTAGAAAATGCCTGGCCATACTCTGATGAGTTGATATACGATATCAAAGTCATCAGTTTAAGTTGGTTTACTCAGTAATCAAAAAACCAAAGATTGGGCTATACGAGAGTGACACATTCCATGTCTCGTGCTTAGTCTTCATATATTGGACAAAGGGACAATGGCATATATCGGTGATGATCATAAAGGTTTAGTTGATTCACCGACAATCTTGTCACTTGGGTAGCAATGATGTGTTGCTGGACACCGCTCATTGCTTATGATCATAAATGTGATTTATGATCATTGCCAACTTGGCAAGAGCCTATTGGGTCGCACACATAGAGCTATTTGGATCATTAGAGTGCATAGGCTAATTATTTGGGTTATGGTTTCACTTTAATTTCGTATTAATAATGGGCCAAAGAGTTGAGCCATTATTAAGCCCGAAATTAAATCCTAATTCGATTAGGGTTTTAAAACCCATTAGGCCTGGAAGTTGAGTCTCACTATAAATACAACTTTTAGGTGAGAAATTCGGAGGTCTCCTTGCCCTAGCCTCCCAAAAGGACAGCCACACTCTTCTCTTGCAATTCCTTGGAGGACGGAAGCTAGCACTGCAAGCGCAAGAGAAACGCATCTGCCGGGATGCGGTGGAAGCGTGGTGATCCCGAGAGGCTCGTGTGGATACCATAGAGAGCCTGAACAAGTCAACCGTTCAGGTTTTGTGATTCGACTCTACAGTTGAGTGAGAGATCTCAACCGAAAATTAGGTATGAAATTTTTGAACACCCGTTTTACCCCGTTTCACTTGGATCTTGGAGGGTTTCGGTTAAATTCCGCTGCGCTGTTTGGCTCCCGAAACCCAATAGTGGTATCAGAGCTACTGGTGAAACCCTAAATCGAGATTGAGTGTTGAATCGCATGATGCTATGTGTTCGATTGGTTTTCAGCCATGATTAATTAGATTGATTCATGATGCATAAAATCGGAATTCGTAATGAACTTATGAGATATATGAAGAAATGACACAAATTGGTTAATGAGATTAACCAGAAATTGATAGGTATGAGATACCTATATGGATTAGGATTCTTGCAATAGTTGCAAAAACCCTAGGTTTGTTCGGATTCGGCCTGTTTGGGCACTGAAAGGAAGGTATTTTTGGTGGCTTGAATGGAGGAGTTGATGTCCGGAGACGTCTTCGCTGGAGGACATGGTGGTTTCTGGAGGGACATCCTGAGGAGGAGAACGCCTGATGTGGAGGTTTCCCAGGGAGTGGTACCTGCAGAGCCCAAAAGGAAAGGTTAGGAGGTCCCCGGGATATTTTTCCGGGGAGGAGCCTCCGACGCCCAAGTTAGTTCTCTGAGAGGTGAAGGAAGGAGAGCACTCAGGGGTTTAGTGGCCTTGCCTGTTCGTATCCTCTCAACTGACTGACCAACCGTTTGCAAGGGGCTGCTCTTTGGTATTTATAGAAGTGTCTGGCCCGTTCAGATCGTGACACGTGTTCGGTCAGATCTGCTGTGTACCTTTGGACACAGGGGACAAGTAGCTGTTTGTAGGCTCTCTCGAGCCTTGGTCCGAGACAGGTTGTGACAAGGCCTGGGCGGCGTCGGCGTGTCAGAGCGTCGTTTGAGGTGACATGGTGCGTCTGTGGGCGATGTGTCAGAGGCTCCTTAAATGCTCCTGCCGTACTCCCGATGTCCTTTGGGCGAGGTCGTTCTCTGGGACGAACACCCTTCTTCGGGAGTTATGTTCGCAGTTCGGGGCGCTGCCTAGCTCGCAGGTTCCACCTTCGGAAAATCCTCTCTTTCTTGCGGTAGCTGGTTCTTCTATCCCGAAGGTGATCCGTTTAATCCCCCGAGGGGGCTGTCTGCACCTTTGGAGCTCTCTGGGGTACTAGGCTAAATCCCGAGTTCGAGGCACTGGAATTCGCCTAGTCCGAGGTCAGTACTAGTGCCTCCCTCGGATGGTGCCAGGCTTCCCGAGCATGCTTTTGATAGGAGGTACGTTCTAGGAGAGGCGATAGTCCTTCGGCTATCACATGCCCCCCCTAGAAGCCGAAGTAGGGACTTTGGCTTTTGTCAGCTTTCGGAGGGTACCCTTCGGGGCTTTATGCATGGTACCTGTGCCGAAGATACACCTTCTGTCCGTAGACGTAGCACAGACTGTCTCTTGGTGTCTCCGAGGTAACCTATTTTCTGTAATCTTTGTAGGTCACTGGAACGTCTCGTCTCGTGACCAGGCGTGTCAGTCTGGGGCGGCGCGCTATTCGTCAGAAAGCGTGTTCCTTATTTGGCGTGGTTGCTGACACGTGGCACGCCGTCATTGGAGAGGGTTACATCGGTTACAGCGGGCGCGTCTTTTTATGCAGAATGGGCAATTATGGCGACGATTCGCCTTCGCACAGCACTTATGACGTCGATTCGCCTACCCTTCCTCGGTCTATATATACCCTTAATCCTTCATAACCCCCTTTTGCTTTTGCTTTTGCTCTCTTCTGTCTCTCAACTGCCGCAGTGTTTTTCCTGCTCTCTTACGGCGGTGCTTTTTGACAGAGTGGTTTTCCGGCAATCATTTCACGACGGCGTCCTCAAATCCGGATTTTGGCAAAACGTTTGGTGGGTTTTAGCTTCCAGTTTCTTCTGTTTTTCCAAATTTTTTCTTCGAAATAGCTTTTTGCCTTTTCCCGAACTCGGTTTTTTGCCAGTCATGCCTATTCCCGAAAGCTGGGAACCCCTTCTTTCTCACCCCTGCTGCACCACTTCTGCAAAACTTAAAAAATGGAAAAAGAAGTTCTTCCTTCCTTCCTACGTCACTACGAGGTTGCCTCGTTCGGACCAATATAGCTTTTCAAACCGTAGTGACGAGGTTACTGTTTTCCGTGCCCAACTGAAGGCCGGACTTCGGTATCCTCCGCCGAAGATGGTTTGCGATTTCTGCGATTTCCATCGCATTGCCGTAAACCAACTTCCGCCGAACTCGTACTGCTATTTCAATGCTTTTCTTTGTATGTGTGGTGTCTTCGGTATAGAGCCACACTTTGTCATTTTTCTGCAGTACTACAAGCTCTTCGTGGTCCCAAAGGGTGGCTTCTATTTCATGCTACCTCGGGGGTCAGGGAGCAAAAAATACAAGTTCACCTTTGCCAACAAGGACAGCTGGCGAGGGTGGCAACAGAAATTCTTTTTTATGAAGAAGGAGGAGGCCTGGTCGCACGTCCCGACGAAGTGGGCTCAGGGAAAGCTCGTGATGGATGTCGTTGACCCGAAGATGCTGTTAACTCCCGAGTTAACACCCATTTTTGCGGACTTTGACAAGCGCATCCGAGCGGTCTCTGACTGGGATTCCGAGGTCCCACCGCGCCCCCTTTACCCCTTTCCAATTAACTGGAAGTTGATGACCGAAGAAGTCCTTCGGGAGTTGAAGGTGGTAAAGGAGCACGAAACGGACCTCGAGATGCCGGCTCCTGCCATTGCTGGGAAGGACTCCTGGCTGGTAAAACTTCTTCAGAAGGACATTACTTATGCGGATTTTTTCGAAAGTAAGTCATCTCCTGGTCCCCTTGTTTTAATTTCATCTTGGACTTACGCTGATGTTTTCTCTCTTTTTCAGAGATGGGCGACGATACTGCTGCCTATTACCGATCGCTTTTCGTCGGGCAGGCCGAGAAAGGCGAACAAACAAAGAAGGCTGCCTCCCGAAGACGGAAGGCGGCTGGCGGGGGGCCTCCGGCGGCCAAGCGATCGAAGAAGACCGTGCCCCCTCCTATGCCGGAGATTTCCGAGGAGGTGGGCGAGGAGCCCGAGGTAACCGTTGCTGCGCCTTCGACCGAGGTCGGTGCAGATGTTGGTCCTTCAAGCCCTAATTCGGCGGCTCTTCTGGACGCTTTGGTGGAAGCCCCTTCTGCCGAAGATCGCCGCAAGAGGAAAGGGAAGGAGATTTCTTCTGAGGGGGCCCTGGATTCTGGCGACGACGTTGCCGAAGTGCCACCAGGTTTGATGCCTTAGACACTTAGTTTCTGAATTTTTTGGCAGCTACTTGTGTTTGACAATTTTTCTGCTTTTGTCGTGCAGAGGAGATTCTTCCTCCGGATTGGGTTGCCGAGCATGCCCGGAAGCGGGCCCTTCGGGATGCCCATATCCCGAAGGGGAAGATTCCGAAGGAGCCGTTTTGGTCCTTTACGGAGGACATGGACATGTACTCCGAAGACTGCCCGCTCATGGCCAAGGAGATTGCAAAGGGGGTCCTGACTGAAGCTTCTTTCAGGGCCCTTGCGGGGGCTCATCCGGATGATGACTCCCTCGCCGCGAAGCTTTCCGAGCACGCCGCCCAGGTGTGTTTCTCTCCTTGCCCCTTTTTTGTCTCTGATTTCTTCTAAGCATTTGCCTTTCCCTTTTTTGCCTTGTCTCATTCTTGCCTCTGTTTTTCTGCAGCTGCTGGGATATGCCGGATTCCTCAGAGTTCGGGTGGCGAGGCAGGGGATGTACCGGGCCGCCGCTTCAAAGACTATAGAACAATACCAGACCCAGTGCGCGGACCTGCTTGCTCGAAACACTCAGCTGGCCCAGACTTCGGCGTCAGAGATTGCTGCCCTTCGGGAGGAGTTTGCGAAGGAAAAAGAAGAACTTATAAAGGACTCCTCCCAGAAGATTTCCGACCTCGGTGGAAAAGTGGCGGAGCTGACTTCGGTTAATGAGGCACTTCAAAAGGAGAAGTCGGATTCTGCGGCTCTTCTGGCGAAGGCGGAGGCCGAGAAAGCCGCACTTCAAGCCGAGGTCGATTCTTCGAAGAAGGGGAAGGATGAGTCGAAGAAAAAGAAGGTGAAGGCGTTAAGGAAAAAGGTTGAAGACCTGGAGAAGGAGCTTAATGATCTTGGGGTCGAGAAGAGGAAATCCGACGAGATGACCAAAGTTGGTTTTCAAGACGGGTTTTGTCTCGTTCGTCATCAAGTTCTTCTGAGGTTTCCAGATCTCGACCTTTCTTTCCTG
The DNA here is from genome assembly GCA_005392925.1 of Aquilaria sinensis. Taxonomy (NCBI): domain Eukaryota; kingdom Viridiplantae; phylum Streptophyta; class Magnoliopsida; order Malvales; family Thymelaeaceae; genus Aquilaria; species Aquilaria sinensis. Next base: position 68,734 of record SMDT01003284.1, read on the forward strand.
GAGGCCCTAAATATTCCTGAGGGACCTCGGTGGTCTTGGTCCAAGCTCGAGCACTTGAACCTGCCTCAGACTCTTCCGGCGCGGGTGGTGGCGGAAAAGGATGCAGGGGCTAGTGGCTCCCGGGACGCCGAGAATCCCTAATTTATCTCAGGCCCCTTCTGCCTTCTTTTTCTCCTTCCTTGTACTCTTTCTTTCTTGGTAGTCCTTCTTCTTTGTAAACCGATCTTGTCTGTTAATAAAGACTTTTTTCTTTCCTGTAAGAAATTTTGGCTAAGTCTTTTTTGTGAGATTGTTCATTCCTTTTTGCCCCGAACGCGTTTGCTCAAGAGACTTCGGAAGATTAGATCGGTTCTCTGTGAGCCTTTGTATTTAGAAATTCTCGCAAGGTTTTACATTTCCTATTGTCCCGAACATGCTCGCTCGAGGGACTTCAGGAAATCACACCCATGCTTATTCTGGCGACCATCTTCGCGGAATTTTAGTATTTCTTTTGTTCAAGAATCTTTCTTTCAGAAGCCCGTGTAGCTAGAAAATTTTTCTAACTTTGTACAATGTAAACCCTTTCGTCAAGATTCTAAGCATAGAACTTTTTCAAGGCATCTGAATGCCAAGTGTTTTTTAATTCCACGCCTTCGGCGTCACCGAGCTTGTACACCCCTCTTCGTACTTCGGCAAGAACCAGATAAGGTCCCTCCCAATTCGCGCGAAGTACGCCGTGTGATGGCCTCCGGGGTGCGAATTCCGCCTTTCGGAGAACGAGATCACCCTTTTTTATTCCTTTTGGCCTAGCTCGCAAGTTTATAGCGGCGGCCACTCTTTGCTGGAAAGCTTTCCTTCTTAGTTCCGCTATTTCTCTATGTTCGCCGACGAGGTCGAGCTTGGTTCTTAAGCCGAGGTCATTTCCACTTTCATCAAATACCTGCACTCGTATTGATGGTCGCACTACCTCTATTGGGATTATGGCCTCCGTACCGAAGACGAGCGAGAAAGGAGTTTCCCCTGTAGCCCTTCGGGGCGTTGTTCGGTAGCTCCATAGCACGCTTTGGAGTTCTCCTGGCCATTTCCCTTTTGCCTCCCCCAGTCTCTTTTTCAGACCATCTTTTATGGTCCTGTTAGATACTTCCACCTGCCCATTGCTTTGGGGGTGAGCTACCGGGGCGAAGTGCATCTTTGTTCCGAGGTTGCTGATAAACTCTTGGAACCCTTTGTCTATGAACTGGGATCCGTTATCAGCCACTAGTACCCTCGGTATGTCGAATCTGCATACTATGTTTTTCCACACGAACTTGCGCACTTCTCTTGCCGAGATAGTCGTCAAAGGTTCTGCCTCGACCCATTTAGAGAAATAGTCTACTGCGACTAAGCAGAACTTCACGCCCCCAGGCGCTGTCGGGAGCGGCCCGATAAGGTCTATGCCCCAAACGGCGAAGGGCCAGGGATAGTTTGCCGAAGTCACCAGCTCCGAGGGTGTTCTATGGATTTTTGCATGTCTTTGGCAATTACCACATTTCTGGACGAACCGCCTAGCGTCTTTCCTCAGGGTAGGCCAAAAGTATCCTTGGCGAAGTATCACCGCTGCCAGGGCGTCGGTTCCGATGTGCGAACCACAAGCGCCTTCGTGAACTTCTTGGAGGATTATTTCAATATCCTCTTCGCCAACACACCTCTGTAGCGGATTTGCATATCCCTGCCGATATAGCTCTTCTCCAATCAGAAAGAAACGACCGGAGCGTCTCCGCACTTTTGCTGCTTCATTGGGGTCTTCGGGGAGCGTATTGGTTTCGAGATATGTTCTTATTGGGTCTTTCCAGCTTCTTCCCGAAGTCATTATGCTCAGCACTGTAATGCTCGGCTGGCTTAGCACCTCAGTATATGCTTTTGATTTTGCCAATTCATCTGCCTCAGCGTTATGTCTGTGAGGCACGCTCTTGATTCGCACGGTGTCGAATTCTCGAATAAGCTTCGTTACTAATTCATGGTATTTTGCCAGTGTTGGATCCTTCGCCCCGTAGTCCCCTGCTGTTTGCCGAACTACTAGCTGGGAATCGCTATGGGCTTTCAAGTTTCTGACACCAATTTTTCTGGCCAGGCGCAAGCCCGCTATGAGAGCTTCATATTCAGCCACATTGTTGGTGACATTGAAGCTGAACTTAATGGCCTTCATTACTTCCAGGCCTTCGGGGCCTTTAATGATCACCCCTGCTCCTTGGTGCTCGGCGCCCGAGGCACCATCAACGTACAAGGCCCATTCTGGCTCATTTCGTCGGGACTTGGGTGGCTGTCCTCGGTAATGGGGACCTCGGCAATGAAATCTGCCAAGGCTTGAGCTTTTATGGCTTTCCGAGGTTCATAAGTGATGTCGTGTTCGCCAAGCTCTATACACCATTTGGAGAGCCTTCCCGAATGGTCAACCTTCTTCATGACGTCCCGAAAATAGGGGTAGGCATATATACTTCGGACGATGATGGGGTGAGCCTGAAAATATGGTCGTCGTAGCCTTCTTCCTGCCAGGACCAAGGCATATATAGCTTTCTGTAACAAAGGATATCTGATTTCGGCGCCATGCAGGGACTTGCTCACATAGTAGACTGGCCACTGCTTCGCCCCTTCCTCTTTCACAAGGACTGAGCTTACTGCTTTTTCTGTGACGGCGAGGTACAACACAAGAGGTTCTCTTTCGCGGGGCTGTCGCAAAGTGGGCAGGCGAGCCAAGTAGATTTTGAGTTCTTCCCAAGCTTTTTGGCAGTCCTCATTCCAAGGACGATCATTACTCTCGAGGTCGTCCTCCCTTTTTGCTGCCTTAGTGAGGACTTTGAAGAATGCTCGACACCGGTCTCCATATCTGGAAATAAATCTGCTAAGGGAGGTTATTCTTCCAGCAAGTCTCTGCACATCTTTTATTGTGGCAGGAGTTCGGAATTCCAACAGAGCCTTAATTTTTTCTGGGTTAGCATCAATGCCTCTTTCTGATACCATGTACCCAAGGAACTTTCCCGAAGTTACCCCGAAGGTGCACTTCTCAGGGTTAAGGCGAATTCCGAAGGTCCTGAGCTGGTGAAAAGTTTCCCTTAGGTCTGTGACATGGTCTACAGGCAGCTTGCTTTTAACTATCATGTCATCTACGTACACTTCCATGTTCCTCCCTATTTGGTCATTAAAGACCTTGCTCATCAACCTCTGGTAGGTGGCTCCTGCGTTTTTGAGCCCGAAAGGCATCCTGGTGTAACAGTATGTCCCCCCCTCGGTGATGAAGGCTGTTTTTTCTTCGTCTTAGGGGTCCATCTTTATTTGATGGTAGCCGCTGAAGGCGTCTAGGAAACTTAGGAGCCCGTATTCGGCAGTTGAATCTACCAGTTGATCTATTGGCGGGAGAGGATATGAATCTTTTGGGCAAGCATTGTTCAGGTTTCTGAAGTCGATGCACATCCGAAGTTTGTTGCTTCCTTCTTTTGTGGCGATCACCACATTGCTTAGCCATTCGGGGTACTTGACCTCCCTGATTACATCTGCCTCCAATAAACGTTGGACTTCGGTTTTGACGAAGTCATTTTTATGGGCTGAGATGCCTCGTTTCTTTTGCCGGACAGGCTTTGCTTCCGGACTTACTTTGAGGCTATGTTGTATTACGCGCGGATTTACCCCCGGCCTGTCTTTCGGCGAGTAGGCGAACAGGTCTTTATTCATTACCAGAAAGGATACAAGTTTTTTCTTATCTCCTTCGGACAAGTTTTTTCCTATTTGGGTACTTCGTCCTGGGATAAGTTCCACTTCTTCCATTTCCACCTTGCCAGAAACTTCTTTCTCGCCATTTTTTGACTTTGAAGCCCCTTCTTCTACAGCTTGTGTGAAATTGTTTGCTGGGGCTTTTCGGGCTTTGACGAACACCTTTCTTACTTCGCCCTGATCTATGAAGATTTCTGCGTCTCCTTCCTTGGTGGCGAAAGTGACAGTCAAATGTCTCACGTCAGGGCGAATGTGCAGATTTCCCTGCGTCTGCCTTCCAAGGATGGCGTTGTATGATGAGGGGACATCCATGACGATGAACCTCGCCATCGTCGAGGCAAACAACTCAGCTGCTCCTTTGACCGAAGTCCCTCTCATCATTAATGGAAGGTCGATCCACCCGAGGACGGGTAACTCGGAAGGTCCTACCCCGAAGGTCGGTGAAGTGACAGGCCTGAGATCATTGATGGATATGCCTAAGCTCGGCAGCAGTTGTGAAAATAGGACGTCAGCGTTTGATCCGTCATCAAGCAATACCCTTTTGACATCCCAGTTTCCAATTCTTGCCATGATCAGCATCCCAGTTTCCAATTCTTGCCATGATCAGGAGTGGGTCGTCGTGAGGGAAGACGACTGTGGAACCATCTTATCGGGATACCTTCTTCGCTGGACTTTGATAGTCCATGACAGCTATTTCCCTGGCCTTCCTTTTTCTTTCCGAGGATGGGAGCCCCGTCGTGATTGTTTGTATGACTCCCGCAGAGGGTGGAGGGCGCCTCTTCGGACTTCGGTTTCTCCGCCTGTCGGAGTCGTAGTCCTCATCTTCTACCTTTCCTTCCTCCTCTTTCCTCCCCTTCGGGGAAGGCAACCGTAGGTACCGCCGAAGTTGGCCTTGTTTTATCAGCGATTCAATATACTTCTTCAGCTGGAAGCAATCCTCAGTGTCGTGGCCATGATCGCGATGAAATTGGCAGAACTTCTTCATGTTTTTTCTATTTTCAGCGGTCATGGCCCTTGGCCTCTGAACTTGTGTTCCCTGCCTCTCCAGAGTCATGAGGATGTTGGTCCTCGTGGTGTTCAGCGCTGTGAAGTTCGGGGGTTTCCTTCCTCGCATTCTCCGGGGTCGGGGTGGCTGGTCGGTCGGATAGCGTGCCTGCTGGCTGGACCCCTCGCCACGGGTGTGCTCGGGCCTGGGTCCGCCCATTCTTAGTTCTTCGGCCGTCATGTGCTGTTCGGCCCGTCGGTAGAATTCGCCCAGTGTGTCTGGAGGGTCCTTGGAGAATTCGTAGAAGAGTTGGGAATCCCTCCGAAGGCCCCTTGTCATGGCGAGGATGCGTATTTCGGGCCGAAAGTCTGGGACACTTAAAGCCTCTCTGTTGAACCTCTCGACATAGTCGCGTATAGTTTCTCCGCTTCTTTGCGCTATGTCGAACATTTGAACGGGCATCTTCGCCGTCGGGCGACTCCCGATGAACTGTTGGGTGAAGGCTGTTGATAACTCCTGGAATTTTCCGATGATTCCTGGAGCCAAGGAGTTGTACCACGCGGTTGCTGGCCCAGAGAGGGTGACCTCGAAGCACTTGCACAAGGTGGCGTCGTCCGCACCGTGCATCATCATGCTGCGTCTGTACTTCGTCAGGTGGGCCTGTGGGTCGGTCCGACCATCGTACGTCTCTAGCCGAGGTACCCTGAAGTCACCTGGCATAGCTGCCTCGACCACAGCTCGGGTGAAAGGAGACTGATCCCCACAAAAAGACTCAGACAGTCTGGCCCAAACTGGCTTGCGAGCCACCTGCCTCTCGACTCTGTCCAGCCTTGCCAATATTTTCTCCATGAGGGCGGTGGCGCTAGGTTCTTCCTCAGGTGGAGGAGATTGACGGCGCCTCTTCGGAGAATGGCTTCGTCGTCGGGGAGAGGGTGACCTCGTCTCAGGCAAAGGGCTCCTTCGGCGTGGAATTTTGGGTTGGTTGGGCCCCGTTTGCCCTGGAAGGCGTGCCCCGAGGGGCATATTTTCTGTTGAAGACTCCTCACGTGGGTCTTCACTCCCCGAACTGCGGCGGACTGCTTTGGGGCTCTTTTCCCGAGGGCGTACCGGTGAAGGAGACCTTTGGGTTTGAGCTTGTTGTGGCCATCTTCTGTCTATCTGTTGTGTCATCTCAGCCACAACAGAGCGTTGGAAGTCACGGAGGAAGCTCATGGTTATGACCAGAGGACGTTCTTCCTCGGGCGTGGAAGTCCCTGGAAGAGTTTGCTCAGCAGCCGGTTGGACTTCAGGCGCGGACGGGGACTTCGGGAGTCCTTTGTCCTTAGAACGCCGAGTCTCAACGACGGCAACCTGAGGGTGGGTTCCCACAGACGGCGCCAAATGATGTCCGGAGACATCTTCGCTGGAGGACATGGTGGTTTCTGGAGGGACTTCCTGAGGAGGAGAACGCCCGGAGTGGAGGTTTCCCAGGGAGTGGTACCTGAAGAGCCCAAAAGGAAAGGTTAGGAGGTCCCCGGGATATTTTTCCGGGGAGGAGCCTCCGACGCCCAAGTTAGTTTTCTAAGAGGTGAAGGAAAGAGAGCACTCAAGGGTTTAGTGGCCTTGCCTGTTCGTGTCCTCTCAACTGACTGACCAACCCTTTGCAAGGGGCTGCTCTTTGGTATTTATAGAAGTGTCTGGCCCGTTCAGATCGTGACACGTGTTCGGTCAGATCTGCTGTGTACCTTTGGACACAGGGGACAAGTAGCTGTTTGTAGGCTCTCTCGAGCCTTGGTCCGAGACAGGTTGTGACAAGGCCTGGGCGGCGTCGGCGTGTCAGAGCGTCGTTTGAGGTGACATGGTGCGTCTGTGGGCGATGTGTCAGAGGCTCCTTAAATGCTCCTGTCGTACTCCCGATGTCCTTTGGGCGAGGTCGTTCTCTGGGACGAACACCCTTCTTCGGGAGTTATGTTCGCAGTCCGGGGCGCTGCCTAGCTCGCAGGTTTCACCTTCGGGAAATCCTCTCCTGCTTGCGGTAGCTGGTTCTTCTATCCCGAAGGCGATCTGTTTAATCCCCCGAGGGGGCTGTCTGCACCTTTGGAGCTTTCTGGGGTATTAGGCTAAATCCCGAGCCCGAGGCACTGGAATTTTCCAAGTCCGAGGTCAGTACTAGTGCCTCCCTCGGATGGTGCCAGGCTTCCCGAGCATGCTTTTGATAGGAGGTACGTTCTAGGAGAGGCGATAGTCCTTCGGCTATCAGATACCCTGCCAATAGAAAAGTACATTCCACTGGGCTCAAGGACTGTTGCGGGCAAGGTTAGCTCTAACTCAGTTGCTTCTACGATGCCTCTTGTAGAGCACATTGAGCGGGTTGGCTTCATTAGGCATGAGGGCCATTTAGAGTACCGTTGCCTCCGGACTAAGGCCAACATTCACGTAAAGGAGCTCGGCTTGTTCGTCTACAAAGTGGAGAAGGGGCTTGGAAAGACTGCCTTCCTAGAATTCAAGCAAGGCTTTCTTTCCTACCATTTTTCAGGTCAAATGGGTGAATCTAAATTTTGATCTGACGTTTCTCGCAGCCTAAGAGGATCTAGGTTTGGATTATGAGTCTTGGCTAAAAAATGGGGAAGCTAGGATTCCTACCTTCGACGATGATACGTCAGCGACAAACTTGATGAGGATTTTTTTCCAAATGAATTTTTAGAGCCTTCATTATTAGCCCCCTCTTTTTGCTTATATCTCTTTGAAAGCCTTCTTTGTTTCTTGTTCATTATAAAAGAGTTCTTTAATTCCTGTTCATTGTAAAAAAAGATGAGAAATCGATTTTGTGTGATGTTTCTATCTTGTCCTTATATTTATGAATGACTATGATATTTAGTGGTTGAGTATGATGTTTGGTGCAAGTGGTGGCCTTTATAGTGGGAAGCCCATCGAGTGATCTTAGGCTTTCAAGAAATTGAAATGCTTTTTTTTTACCATCTTGTGTAATGAGAACATGAAATGAGAGTAGAATGCTTCTTTATTCAAAAGCAATCAAAGTGCATAATGTAAGATAAGAGATCATTTTTGTAATAAGAAATTATTCTTGTGACAATCTAAGCAAAGTAGGGAGATAAGTCATCTGAGTGATAGTTTCTAGGTAGCCTTTTTCCTTTTGAACTTGTCAACTAGTAGACTCATTCTCTGAGTTTCTTTGTGACCAAGTGGGGTCCATCCCAATTTGGTGTTAGCACCCCATGCCCTAGGTTTTTGCTAGTCATTTTAGCTTTAACAAGGGCCAGGCCCCTACCTGAATATTCTTCCATTTTGTCCTTTAATCATGAGTGAGTGCAATTTGTTGTCTGAAGGCTCTCATGCGAACCCTTGCGTCTTCCGTAAGTTTTTCTAGCATTTCTAGATTTCACTCAAGAGAATCTCCCATATGCCATCGATGAGTCTTACTGTAGTCCCATAGGAAGCTTGGTAATTCTTCTACCCATTTGCCCTTGGCCTCAACTACCCTTCTTGTTAGGCCTTCTTTTATTGTCCTATTAGTGATATTTGCATGCTCGTAGGACTAGAGATGTGAAATAGGGGCAAAGTAAAGGTGAATACCCTTTTCTTTAATGAATCATCGGACTTGTTGGTTGTTAAATGATGAATACTTATAAGTGTATTACTATTAAGGGTTTAAATCATCATTATACACTTTGAGTATGATTAATTTCTCTATTATGAGCATTTTTCCACCAGGTTACTATTCACACATTTTTACTATTCACATGTTTTTACTGTTCATACATGCATTTCACTGTTCATACGTGTTTTTACTATTCATTAATATTAAATAATTATTTTTTCGTAGGTAAAATCATCACTTGGCGATCTTCACGAGAAAAATCATATCTGGAGCTGTAGATATTGGAACTGAGCGATTCCAAAGTTCTCTGAAAGCCAACACATAGATCTTCAACTCTGCTTCATTCTATGAGCTAATTTGATCATTTTCATTTCCAAAATCTGATTATAGATGAGACTATTTGTTCTTTCGTGCACTAAAGAGCGGTTTCGGTAGAAAAATCATAAGTTGAGCTACAGATGTCCGATTTGAATGAGCAAGCTATCGATTCAAAGCTAAAGAAGAGATCTACAAATCTCATGCTTTGAGAAAGAGCTAATTTGATGTGTATAGTGGTTGAAGAATTAAAATAAGTTGCAGGCCGCCATTGTTGATTTATATTTACCTATATTTCACCATTCCATTTTACCATTTCACTCACCCCCAAAATTCTATAAATAGGCATCTTGGGGGGAGGGTGGAGTCATGCCATTTTCTTAGGCCATTTCCATGTTCTTGTATCATTTTTAGATTTTCTCCTTTGTTCTTGTTCTTATTTTCAATACCGAAGCTCTATCCAAGTGTTTTCTCATTCTTCTTCTTGTTCTTCCTTTGATCTTTCAATCCATGTTCATTTCATCTTTCTACATGTTGTTTACTTTTATGATGGCTAACTAATCTTCTTTTTGCTAAGGTGAAAGGGTGAAGCTTTTGGTATAGAGGTTATGATTGATTTGAATGGATCACAACGTTAATAGTATTTTCTTCCTTAATCTATTTAACTTCCTTCCTTGTTAAGTGGGAGTCTTGATTCATCATAGTCAATCATTGGCACAAAAGCTGCTTGATTCCCTCTGTAGAACATGGCTCTGCCGGCTATATTGGAATCTTGAGTTATTGTTGACAAAGGTTGGCATGATGGATACTTGAACCCATTAGCAAGCGTTGGCATTTTAAGATCAATGAAAGTTAATACTAACTAAATTCCCCTATTAGGACCTCCTTTATGTGTGGATCCTAATTGAGTGGTAAGATGGGCTAAAATTAATCATAACCGATATACTAAAAGTGGATCCCCTAACCTTAGCTATTTTATTTGAATTTGAATTTTTAATCAACACTTGTTCACACATTTCACAAAAACCTTTATTCACTTTTGTAATTTGTATTTCTTAATTCACTTCCCTGTGGTTCGACACTCGGACTCCCGAGATTTTATTACTTGCGACAACCTACACTTGGGTTACAACTGCTAGAGTGCAGCAAGTTTTTGGCGCCGTTGCCGGGGAAGTAAAATTAGAGTACAAGTTTAATTTTTTTTCTTTTTATTTTGTTTTTTTTTTTTTTTCTTTTTATTTTATCTTTTTTTTTTTTTTTCTTTATTATATGGCAGGCTGAGCCTCCCTTATTTACCTCTTAGGTTAAGCTTCCTATCTTTTACCTTTTTATTTATTTTTCTTATTATTATTGAATGGAAGGCTGAGCCTCCTACCTAACTTGTTATTGATATTTATTTTTCTTGTTGTTATTTTGTTTATGTATGAAAGCTTGGTCACGTACATCAAGTGGTAGACTGGTAAGAGAATCTTCATCTTCTTCAAACATGGCTGAACACATTAATGAACAAGAAGATAACCATTCTCTTCATAATGACCAAGATCGACCTAGGACACTTAGAGAACACATGAACCCCATAAGAAATAGCACTCCATCATGTTTAATTTTTCCTGCTGATGCATGTCACTTCAACTTTAAGCCAGGTATTATTCAACTTTTACCAACTTTTCATGGCTTTGATTCCGAAAATCCCTACTTGCATTTGAGAGAATTTGAAGAAGTCTGTCACACATATAACAACCTAAACTGTAGCATGAACACCATCAGGCTTAAGCTTTTTCCTTTTTCTTTAAAAGATAAAGCTAAAACTTGGCTACAGAATCTTAGGTCAGGCTCCGTCAATTCATGGGATGAACTGCAACAACAATTTTTGAAAAAAATTTTTCCTTCCCATAGAACAAATTCTTTCAAAAGACAAATCACCACTTTCACACAAAAATCAGGTGAAACTTTTTACCAATGTTGGGATAGATACAAGGATTTACTTAACACATGCCCACACCATGGTTTTGAAACATGGAGATTAGTCTCACATTTTTATGAAGGTTTGACCCATAAGGAAAGACAAATGGTAGAAATGATGTGCAATGGAACATTTGAGGATAAGGATCCTGACGAGGCAATGAATTACCTAGACTTGCTAGCAGAAAATGCACAGAATTGGGACACCGCGGGTACCTATGAAGCTACAGGTAAAACTCAATCCCCTGCATCTAGTGGAGGCATATATCATCTTAAGGAAGATAATGACCTTCAAGCAAGATTTGCATCCCTAGCTAGAAAGGTTGAGGCATTAAAGATAAAGAAAATTGGTCATTTAAAATCTATTGAAGAAATTGTTTGTCACATTTGTGAAACTAATGACCATTCCACTAGTAATTGCCCAACTTTGCCCTCTTTTAAAGAATGTCTCCATAAACAAGTCAATGCATTAAACAACTTTAAGAAGCCAACCCAAAATCCATACTCACAAACTTACAATTCTGGTTGGAGAAATCATCCAAATTTTAGTTGGAGAAATGATAATCATGCTCAACCATCACAACCACCTTTGGACACCTAACAAAATTTTCAACAAACTCAAGGGTATGCACCATATGTTCCTCCTTTTAGGAAAAGTCTTGAAGATACATTACATTCATTTATGAAAAAGTAAGAGTCAATCAATGCTCAAACAAGTCAAACCATGATTGATTTGAAAGATACTCTTGCAAAATTTGCATCTGCACTCAACATTCAAGAGAAAAGGAAATTTCCTTCTCAACCACAACCAAATTCCAAATGTCAAACCACAGATCAAGAAAGTTAATCATTGTACTCCGCAATGGTAAGGTTGTCGAAAAATCCATTCCTGATCCTTATGAAGGAGACGATGAGTCAACTTCTAAGAGTAAAGAAGGGGTTGAACCTATACCGAGCGAAGAACAAATTGAATCTCCACCAACACCTCCATTTCCTCAGGCGTTAACTGTTCCTAAGAAGGTGGATAAGAATCCTGAAATTCTTGATATCTTCAAGCAGGTAAAGATCAATATCCCCTTGTTGGATGCGATTAAACAGGTACCTTCTTATGCCAAATTTTTAAAGGATTTGTGCACTGTTAAAACAAAACTGAATGTGAAAAAGAAAGCCTTCTTGGCCGAACAGGTAAGTTCTGTTATTCAAAATAATACTGCTTTGAAATACAAGGATCCTGACTGTCCAACAATCTCATGTTTTATTGGAGAACATAAAATTGAGCAAGCATTGCTTGATCTATGGGCTAGTGTAAACTTACTTCCATATTCAGTTTATCAAAAACTAAATTTGGGTGAGTTAAAACCAACCGAAGTAACTTTTTTGCTTGCTGACAGATTAGTGAAAGTGCCTAGAGGGGTCATTAAAGATGTGTTAGTCCAAGTTGATAAATTCATATATCCTATGGATTTTATTGTTTTGGACACACCACCAGTGGAAATTAAAAATTCAATATCTGTTATTTTAGGACGTCCATTTTTAGCAACATCTAACGCTTTGATTAATTGCAAGAATAGATTGATGAAGCTGACATTTGGGAATATGACATTGGAGTTAAATGTTTTTAACTTACTTAAGCAATCTCCTAAAAAGGAAGATGAAAGAGAAGATGTCTGCATTATTGGTGCAATTGTAGAAAACTATATCCAAGAAGGGAGTATCTCTAATCCTCTTGAAAAGTGTTTAGTTAATTCAATTGAATCAAGTATGAAAATAGATCAGGATACAACTAATATTTGTGCATTCCTTGATTCTTCACAGGTAGAAGCAAACACACATTGGAAAACAAAGGTTGAGGAGTTGGGAAAACCCAAAGTTGAAGAGCAAGATGAAATACCTACACCAGAGTTAAAGCCTTTACCTAAAGAATTAAAAAATGCATTCCTTGGAGAAAATTTTTCTTATCTGGTGGTAATTTCATCAACTCTCACATTTGAGCAAGAAGGTAAATTGATTGAGTTACTTAAAAGGCATAAAAGTTCAATTGGATGGACATTAAAGGACATAAAGGGCATTAATCCTTTAATTTGTTCACATAGAATAAATTTAGAGGATAATGCTAAATCTTATCAACAACCTCAGAGAAGACTCAATCTACACATGAAAGAGAAAGTAAGATCTAAAGTTCTCAAATTACTTAATGTGGGAATTATTTACCCTATCTCTGACAGCAGATGGGTTAGTCCAACCCAAGTTGTTCCAAAGAAGTCTGGCATCACAGTGATGATAAATGAAAAAGGTGAGTCTTTACCAACTCGAATACCATCTAATTGGAGAATGTGCATTGATTATAGGAAATTAAATCTTGCCACCAGAAAAGATCATTTCCATTACCTTTCTTGGACCAAATTTTAGAAAGTAGCAGGACATCCTTTTTATTACTTTCTTGATGGCTTCTCAGGTTATTATCAAATTCCAGTAACTGTTGAGGACCAAGAAAAGACCACATTCACATGTTCTTTTGGAACCTTTGCATTTAGACGCATGCCTTTTGGACTTTGTAATGCCCCAGCAACTTTTTAAAGATGTATGTTGAGTATTTTTAGTGGCATAATTGAAAATTTTCTTGAAGTTTTCATGGATGATTTAACCGTTTATGGAATTTTTTTTGATAATTGTCTTGAAAACTTGGAAAAGGTTTTAAAAAGATGTGAAGAAAAAGATTTGGTACTAAATTAGGAAAAATGTCATTACATGGTCACCTCTGGAATTGTTTTGGGTCATGTTGTATATTCCAAAGGAGTCGAAGTTGATAAAGCAAAGGTGGAACTCATTGCTCAGTTACCTTCACCAAAAACTGTTAGAGAAATTCGCTTATTTTTGCGACATGCAGGCTTTTATCGAAGGTTCATTAAAGGGTTTAGTGAAATATCTAGACCTCTTTACAACTTCCTTATGAAAGATGTTTCATTTAAATGGACTCAAGAATGCCAAAATTCTTTTGATAAGTTAATTGGCCTTTTAATATCCTCTCCAATCATGCAACCCCCGGACTGGTCCTTGCCATTTGAGGTAATGTGTGATGCTAGTGATTATGCTGTTGGTGCTATTTTAGGACAAAGAAAGGAAGATAAGCCATATGTAATTTATTATGCAAGTAGAACTTTGAACAGTGCACAAATGAACTACACTACAACTGAGAAAGAACTACTTGCGGTAATATTTGCATTGGATAAATTTCGTTCTTATCTAATTGGTTCAAAAACCATTGTTTACACCGACCATTCTGCTGTCAGATACCTAATGTCAAGGCAAGATGCTAAACCAAGGCTGATACGCTGGATTTTATTACTTCAAGAATTCAACATTGTGATCAAAGATAAGAAGGGCACAAAAAATGTTGTCGCTGACCATTTGTCAAGACTTACAATAGATTCAACAATTGAGGTTGCACCCATAAATGATTTTTTTCCTGATGAATTTTTATTCTCTATCACTATAGTACCATGGTTTGCTAATATTGTTAATTTTTTTGTGACAGGACGGATGCCAGCTCAATTGAGTGCCAAAGATAAGAAGAAATTTTTGCATGAGGTGAAAAACTTTTACTGGGATGATCCTTATCTTTTCAAATATTGTCCTGATCAGATATTCCGGACATGCATACTCGAAAATGAGGTAAAAAGTGTCATTGAATTTTGATATTCAGAAGCATGTGGGGGGCATTTTTCGTTAAAGAAAACTATTGCAAAGATTTTACAGTCTGGATTACACTGGCCCTCTTTGTTCAAAGACGCACATGCATTCTGTAAAGCCTGTGAAAATTGTCAGAAATGACGATCAATTTCAAAAAGAAACATGATGCCTTTGACTCCTATCCTTGTGATTGAAATTTTTGACTGTTAGGGAATAGATTTCATGGGACCATTTCCACCATCATTTGGATTCGTGTATATTTTAGTTGCAGTAGATTATGTTTCAAAATGGGTAGAGGCAATTCCGTGTCGAAATAATGATCATAAAACTGTGATTAAATTTTTGAAGGAAAATATTTTGAGTCATTTTGGGATTCCTCGGGCCATAATAAGTGATGGGGGAACACATTTTTGTAACAAACCATTCGAATCCTTGTTGAAGAAATATGGTATCACACATAAGGTTGCCACCCCTTATCACCCACAAACAAGTGGACAAGTAGAATTAGCAAATAGGGAAATAAAACAAAGTCAACCTAAATTGTAAGGATTGATCTTTGAAACTAACCAATGCACTTTGGACTTATCACACTGCTTTTAAAACATCGCTTGACATGTCTCCCTATAGGTTATTTTATGGAAAACCATGTCATTTGCCTGTGAAACTTGAACATAAAGCTTATTGGGCTATTAAAGCTTTCAATTCAAATCTTAATGATGTTGGTGTTTTGTGCAGGTTGCAACTAAATGAGCTTGAAGAGTTGAGAAATGATGCATATGAGAATTCAAAAATTTATAAAGCTAGAACCAAAGCTTTTAATGATAAAATAATCTTAAGAAAAACATTTGAGGTTGGTCAAAAGGTTTTGCTTTATAATTCTCGACTTCACATATTTCCTGGAAAACTGAGATCTAGATGGAGTGGACCTTTTGTTATGAAACATGTTTATCCTTATGGGGCCATTGGCATTGGAAATCCTAAAAATGGTAATGTGTTTAAAGTAAATGGACAAAGACTTAAATCATTTTTGGAGAACCATTATTTGCAGGAAAAAGTTGTTCATATCAGTGACCCTCACAATGATCATGGTAAGTAAATACAAATAAATTTTCTTTTCTTAGATAGCTTTCCTTTAAGTTTCATTTTTTTTCTTTTTTCTTTTTTTCTTTTCATCTTTTATCAGTTAAGTGGCGGATACGGTACTCTGTAGCTCTCAAGTCGATTGTTTCAGTTTCCCATAATAACTGATTTCTTTCTCTCTCTTTTCTTTAATTTCTTTTAAAAAAAATGGATTCTACTTTTTCTGTTTTGCGAAAATACTTTCCTTTTCTCCCAATGAATGTTCTTAAAAGGATTTACCAAGCTAGATGTGAACGATTAAGAGTTTTGATGCACAAAGGCATTCCTAAAGATGTGTGTTGGTTAATTGAAGCTAAGGTCCGTTTGGCTGGTGAAATCTTAGATGCATTTGTGTCTCACATGCCTAGCTTAGGCAAAAGCTCTTATGCCAAAAGGTGAAGAGTGAAGAGGTTACGAGTCTGTCACAAATGTGGTCGATGGACTTGTGATACTAGATGTCGTTCTTTAGGAATAGTGTCTGATAATCGAGAAGATAAAATACAATTCATCAAGAATGGCTTGAGTAAGGATTCTTTGGATAATATCCGATTGACTCTTGAGACGCATTCTTGTAGATTAGTGCAACATGAACTTCTTGGTTTATGAAGTATTTTTCATAAAGAACGAGAGCGTTATAGTCTTGGAAATTTGACTTTAAAAGACCCCATTTGCCAGTTTGTAAGAAAACTGGATGGGAAGTAAATCCCCGACTCATATAAGGCGTTGAAGCCGTTACTGGACGTAAAACCACAGGAAGCTGTAAGCCATAGTCACAATTATTGTACATACATACCGTTATTGTTGAAAATTTTCTTTTTTTTTGTCTGACAATAATTTACCTACTCCTGTAGGTGTAATAATTGCATTATCCTTTTATCTTTATAAATGCATGTTCTTCTTTTGATTTTTTTTTAACATAGTTAAGGATAGAAATGAAAGGAACCTCAGCTCACAAATTCTGAAATATTTGTGTATTTTGGGGATCTTTTCCTAGAAAGGATGAAGAGATCTTGAGGACAGCCAATCATTTGGGTAGAGTCCTAGCTGAGCGAAAAATACATTTGGTATATGGTGGAGGTAGTGTCGGATTGATGGGAGGTATAGCAACAGTAGCATCTGTAGGAGGTAGCCATGTTTTGGGTATCATCCCTACACCTTTGGAATTGATTTATGGAGGCACGATTGGAGAAGAATTAGTGGTTAAAAACTTGCAAGAACGTTTGTTGCAAATGCTCTGTAATTCTGATGCCTTTATTGCTCTACCAGGAGAGTTTGGCACATTAGGGGAAATTTTTCAAATTGCTTCTATGGCCCAACTTAATCTGCACGAGAAACCTATTGGGCTGTTGAATGTTAACAATTTTGCAAGGCTGTTATCTTTTATGGATCATGCTATGCAGGAGGAATTTATCTCAGAGACGGCACGACAGATCCTAATATCTGCATCAACTGCTGAAGAATTGCTTGGCAAAATGCAAGCCTTCGTTCTTAAACCAAATCTAGCAGTGATTCAGATAAACTGGACACGACAGTCTTTCCCAATCAGTTCTATCCTATAAGTATCCTTTA
This sequence comes from Aquilaria sinensis, assembly GCA_005392925.1. NCBI lineage: Eukaryota > Viridiplantae > Streptophyta > Magnoliopsida > Malvales > Thymelaeaceae > Aquilaria > Aquilaria sinensis. The sequence goes on from SMDT01003284.1 coordinate 85,695, forward strand.
CCCTGCTTGTCATTTTATTTTTATGATGAAGCACTGTGGAAAAGAGCAATCGGACTTGTGGATCTGTTTATCTTGTCTTTTAGTTTTACTATCAGTATTTTCTTTATTTTAGTTTAAGTTATTTCAAGTTTTTTATTTTCAATATCAACCATTTTAGGTAATTTTTTCTTCACTCTTCTTATCTATATTTTGACATTAGGGACAATGTCTTAATCTGGTTGAGAGGCGGGATAGTTTACACATTTTTTTTTCTTTTTTCTTCTTTTAAGGTAGTTTTTCTCATGTTGATATTAAAACATTTGGACAAAGCCCTTAGTTTAGGATGGCCGAGTAAGGAGTAATTTTACTCTTAAGACGCATCCTATTAGGCATGCTAGTCATAACATTTTAGGGTAGCTAGATTTCAACCCTATTTAGATGACATATCTCACAAGTAATCTATATTTTCTAAAGAAAATATTAGATGAAACCTGAATATTGATTCCAAACATCCATTCTCTTGCATAATTTGTCAGTTTTATTGTCATTTTTTTATATTTTTGTGGTAATGTTGATTATTGATTTTTTTTTCTCTCCATGTTCAAGTACATGTTTGCATGATAGTTGCATGTAGGAACATGTAGCATGAATTTAGGTTGTTTGTTTGCATTTAGGAACCTAACTCATGGAAATATCATCATTGGATGTATACATTGTAAATTCGAAATAGTTGTTAATTTTTTAAAGCAGTTAAAGTATGTTGCTTGTTACCTGAGGAAAATAAATAACTAATGAGCACTTTTGAGTCCTCAGTGTTTGTTAGGATGTGTGAATTTCTTTCTTGAGAGTGCTTACGTTGTGTTTTGAGCTAGACCTTGCGTGGATAGGTGACCTTAAGGACCTATGTAAACTCACTTCTTGTATGTAAATTTAAAGAAAAAGATGGCATTTTAGGGCTAACCGCTTACCAAAAGGCTAACCTTGAACATTATTCCTCAGTGAGCCCTTTTGAGCCTTATAGCCTTATTCTTTGTTTGAACCCTATATGTTTAACCACTTCCACTTCATTTTAATCATTTATTGTCCTTGGAACAAGTGATGCTTATGTGATTATGGGCTTAGAGAATTAAAATGAATGTGTTGTTTTTGGTAAAATAAAGAATAGGTGTGAGGTGTACTTTAGAATATGTTAGGTTACCTTGTACTTAATTTTTCATAGTGGAAAAATTGGGGTGAGTTGAGTTTAAATCATAAAAATTGAGTGTATATCATTAGATGGTTGAGTTTTAAACAAATTTTGATTTATGATAGAAAAAGGTAAAAGCGAGATCATAAGAAAAAGTCATCACAAAATAAAGTTAAAAAATATATATATTCATATAAAAAAAACCCTTTCGTTTCATAATACTTGTCCTCTTTTTCTTTTATGGCAGTCTTAAAAATACAGAAAAAAAAGAAGAAATTTTTTTTTAAATTCAATAAGTTTAAAACTCAACCATATTTGTTTTCTAAACTCATGTGTTGATAATAAATTGTGTTTTGGAGAGGACTTTGAGACTAGGGTTGATTTGTGTATTTAGTGTTTTAGGTGCCCATATTTATTACTCATTGTATTACTAGTTCCTTTAAACTCTACCATTAAAAATCATCCATCCAATTCCCGCTTTTATCAAACTCAGCCTCATTACAACCCTGTATGAAGACCATTGGACTTAAATTTACATGCAATCCCTTTTGAGAATCTAGTGAGGGTAAATTTGGATCCCCTTACAAGCTTCGGATTGAGAAACACCAAGTAAGTTGTTCACAAACCCACATTAAAATAAGTGCAAATACTTAGGAAGTGATCCTCTATCTTTGGTAACAAGGACTAAACTTTTTCTTCTTTCATTAATTACTTGCAAGTCAAGTTTACAAGTGTTATATATTCATAGTAGCATTTGTCATGAGTTGTTAGATTATGTATTTTGTTTATTTTCTTAGGTTATACTTACTAGAAACTAGTAAGAACCTGGTTGGGGGGTGTGATGGATACTCATAAGTGTATTGCTATTAAGGGTTTAAATCATCATTATACACTTTGAGTATAATTAATTTCTATATTCTGAGCATTTTTCCACCGGGTTACTATTCACGTATTTTTACTATTCACACGCATTTTTACTATTCACTGTCATTATTCATGTGTTTTTACTGTTCATATGCGTTTTTACTATTCATTAATATTAAATAATTATTTTTTTGTAGGTAAAATAATCACTTGGAGACCTTCACGAGAAAAATCATATATGGAGCTGTAGATGTCAGAACTGAGTGATTCCAAATTCATTTGAAAGCCACACATAGATCTTCAACTCTACTTTATTCTGCGAGCTAATTTGATCGTTTTCATTGCCAAAATATGATTGTAGATGAGATTATTTGTTCTTTCGTGTGCTGAAGAGTGATTTTGGTAGAAAATCATAACTTGAGCTACAGATGTCCGATTTGAATGAGCAAGCTATCGATTTGAAGCTAAAGAAGAGATCTACAAATCTTGTGCTTTGAGAAAGATCTAATTTGATGTGTACAGTGGTTGAAGAATTAAAATAAGTTGCAGCCCGCCATTGTTGATTTGTATTTACCTATATTTCACCATTCCATTTTACCATTTCACTCACTCCCAAAACTCTATAAATAGGCATCTTGGGGGGAGGGTGGAGGCAGGCCATTTTTTTCTTATGCCATTTCTTAGGCCTCTTTTATGTTCTTGTATTATCCTTAGCTTTTCTCCTTTGTTCTTGTTCTTATTTTCAATACCGGAGCTCTGTCCAAGTGTTTTCTTCTTATTCTTCTTTTTGTTCTTCCTTTCATCTTTCAATCCATGTTCATTTCATCTTTCTACATGTTGTTTACTTTTACGATGACTAACTAATCTTCTTTTTGCTAAGGTGAAAGGGTAAAGCTTTTGGTATAGAGGTTATGATTGATTTGAATGGATCACAACATTAACAGTATTTTCTTCCTTAATCTATTTAACTTCCCTCCTTGTTAAGTGGGAGTCTTGATTCATCATAGTCAATCATTGGTACAAAAGCTGCTTGATTCCCTTTGTAGAACATGGCTCTGCCGGCTATATTGGAATCTTGAGTTATTGTCGACAAAGGTTTGCATGATAGATACTTGAACTCATTAATAATCATAACCGATATACTAAAAGTGGATCCCCTAACATTAGCTATTTTATTTGAATTTCAATTTTAATTCACACTTGTTCACACATTTCACCAAAACTTTCTTTATTAAAACTTCAACTTGTATTTCTTAATTCACTTCCCTATGGTTCAACACTCGGATTCTCGAGATTTTATTACTTGTGACAACCTCCACTTGGATTACAACTGCTAGAGTGCAACATTAAAGTACTTTCCATTGTTAGTGATGATGGCTTGTCGACGCCTAAAAAAGAAAATTATGTTTTGCCATAAAAAATTAATAATCCACTACCACAATGTAATATTTTGACTTACCTCGAGGCCATGGCAATGCTCCAATCAGGTCTATTCCTCACATGGAAAATGGTCAAGGGTCCACTGCTAAGGAGGCACTAGAGGATGGATAGCTTCTATACTTTTAAATTAAGCTGGCAATTATGGCACATACGAAAGAATTCCCTAGCATTCTTTTTGATTGTAGGCCAAAAGTAGCCTTGTAACAAGGCTTTGTGGGCTAAGGAGTTGACACCAATATGTGCTCCATAGTTTCCCTGATGATCTCTTGTAGAACTTGCTATCTTTCTACTTAGGCATTGCTGCAAAGGGAAAGTGAACCCTCTTTTGTTGTATAGCTCCTCTCCGATAATGAGGAACCGTCTTGCCTAGATCCCTGTTCTACTTTTTTCCTCAGTAGTTCCACTCAGTGTACCTTTCTCGAGATAAATCTTAATCGACTCCCTCTAATCATCTTCGGCTGTTGTAGGATATATCAAGTGGACCGAGGGCTCCATGAGTACTTCCGTTGCGGCTTCTTCCTATCCTTTTGAGAGGGCATTAGCTCTAGCATTCTGGATCATAGGGAACTTCTAAACCTGCACAAGATCAAACTTCTCTATCGGCTATTTTGTTGTGTTAAGATATTTGCAAAGAGTAGGCTCTTTTGCACCTACCATTCTCGTGACTTGGTTTACTATTAATTGGAAGTCACTGTATATCTGTATACTACGCATCCCCACCAAACTAGCCATCAGTAGTCCGAAAAAAAGAGCTTCATATTCCGCAATGTTATTAGTTATGGGGAAGCGAAATACAGTTTTGAGTGTGGCTTCTAAGTTGAATGGGCCCTTAAGTATGATGCCCGCACCCTGGCATTCAGGACTCGGGGCCCTACCCACGAACATTTCTTAAATGGATGTTTTGGTTTGCCCTTTTTGGGTTTCTATGCTTGGCATCATTTCTGCCACAAAATCTACCAAGGCTTGTGTCTTAATAACTTTCTGAGACTTATAGTAGATGCCATATTCCCCTAATTCAATGCATCACTTAGCAAGTCTTTTGGAACTTATCCAGGTTTTGCATGATATCTGTAAAGGTAGTTATGTTTTGACAGTTATGTGGTGAGTCTGAAAGTATGGTCATAACTTTTGAGAGGCCATGATAAGGGCCAAGATTGATTTATGAAGTGTGGGATATCTCGGTTCGGCCCCTGGACAGGGTAGAACTGACATAATATACAGACCACTATTCCACTCCATTTTCTCTAATGAGGACAGCGTTGACGGAGCCTTCTATGACAGCTAAGTCAAGCATAAGAGGCTCACCAGACTTTGTTTGTTTTAGTGTATGGAGGTGTCGTAGATAGTCTTTTATCTGCTAGAATGCTTTATGGCATTCATCCATCCATCCGAAGGCCGCTTCTTTCTTTAATATTTGAAATAATGGCCTATATCTATCACCAAATCGTGAGACGAACCATCCAAGAGCGGTTATCCTCCTAGTTAGATTCTAAATATCCTTCTTATTTTAAAGGTTAGGCATCATAAGGATAACCTCAATGTTATCTAGGTTGGCATCAATTCCCCTTTTGGAGACCATGTAACCAACGAATTTTGCGAGCACCTACATCGAAGGTGCATTTATTTGGATTCAAATTAATGTTATATAGACACATCCTTTGGAAGGTTTACCATAGGTCATCAAGATGCTGGTTTATGGCTTTACTTTTGATAATCATGTTGTCCACATAGACTTCTATATTTATCTTCATCTGATCTATGAAAACGCTATTCATCAACTTTTGGTAAGTGGCTCCAGCATTTTTCAAGCCAAATGTTTCAGGCTAAATGGCATTCTCTAGTAGCAATAAATGGCCTCACCTATCATGAAAGCCATTTTTTCTTCATTTTTTCGGTGCATTCGAATTTGGTGGTAACCACTAAAAGCGTGCATGAAGGACAGTACTTTGAATTCATTGGTGACATCGACTAATTGATATATGGATGGCAAAGGATACATATTTTTTGGCAAGCGTTGTTAAGGTTGGTGTAATCGACATACATGTGCCAGTCTTTGTTCTCCTTTTTTACTAGCACCAATTGGGAAGCCATTCGAGTTATCAAACTACACAAAAAATTCTATATTTTAGCAACCTTTGTACTTCTCCTCTGAGGAATTCTTGTATTTCGGGTGCCATATTGCGCATTTTCTACTATACTAGTCAAGCAAAGTGATCCACTTACAATTTATGGGTGATAACTTCTAGGTCTATCCTGGGCATCTCGCCAGGAGACCAAGCAAAGACATCTATGTTTGTCTTAAGAAACTAAATGAACACTAGTCTTACCTCATATGGAAGATCTTTGCCAATCTTGATTGTCTTTCCAGTGGCTACCTCTACTAGCTCTGTATCCTTAGCCAAAGCCATGTCATCCATGTTTCCCTTGAGGGCTTTTCCGCGCCTTTTGGACTCTACTGGTGTGAGTGCATTTTCTCTAAGCCTTCGTAAGGCTGCCACATAATCTCAATATGCTGACGCTTGGTTGATAAATATAGTGGCATCCTCAATGAGGGTAGCAAAGAGCACCGTTAGCCTTTTGATGTCGGCCTGGATATGGAATTGCACTTGGGCTGGTAAGCCAAGAATGATGTTATATGCTGATGGGATGTCTAAGACAAGAAATTCCATATCGTGGGAGTCACAGGGAAGCTTCTTGTTATGATCTTTACCCACTAACATTAGTGGGACCTTGATGGTCCCAACTGTGGGGACCTTATCCTTGCCTATCCTAAAGGTGGGCCCAATCATAGGCGACAAATAGGATCTTCTAATCTTTATCATTTCCAATAGGTCAACAAAAATGACATTGACATTAGCCCCTATATCCAGGTAGACTATTTATTGTCAAAGTTATCTGACATGACTGTCTTTTTCTTGTTAAAGTTATTTGACACAGCCATCATTGGCCTCTGCCCAAAAAACCTGTGAGAGCTGGTCTCACGGTGGTTACAATTGGCTAGCTGTATATGTGTGCGGATTAAAACTCTGTGATACTAGTTGATTAACCTACAATATTCAAAATGCATGCACTTTATGCTTTGACTTGGATTAACAACATCTATAAAACAAGTTCAAATATCCAAAGCATACAAGATCAACATTTATGTGAGTTTACTACACATACCAACTATGTGGGAGCATTCATACATAAAGTAGACTAGTGCCCTCACCCAAGAGCAACCCTAAAGTCTAAGACTCCTCAAAACATAGACAATGGAGGCAACTAGGAGTACTATATATACAAGCCTCAACTGAGATCTTTTTGAACAAACTCCCACCTTGGATGCAAGTCCTAATGGCGAGCACAAAAGTCCTTGTCCACGTGCTGCTAGGCTCTGCGGCCAAAGGAAGACTATAGTTGGTATTGTTACTTAACCAACAATTCACCCAAATAGACTAAAATCAGAAAGATTCTCAAGCAAGGTACCTGTAGCAATAGCAAACTACTATGACAACCCTCAGTGGTTATTTGGTCCAATAATGTCAGAATCTATACATCATAACTAGGGAGTGAGAATTCAAACATTTTCAGTAAGGGTCTTCACTAAATCTGCAAGAAAAGTTACTAAGGACTCCACATATGAGAACATATGTAACCTACTGTGAGCTCATATAGATTGAGGGTCTAATATATACATATACCTAGGTTCCTTGGGACCATTTATCATCCTGGTCCTTGAACTACAAGGCATAGCCTTGTCCTCTAGTAAGCTTGGCTGGCCAACCTAACTAGTGATAAACCACCAGTTAAGCCTCTCCCTTTTATGCTGTACAGGGGCACTATGGTGGGATTATTGTAGACTAGGCCATAAAGACCTTGTAGATTAGGTGCACTAAGATTTCACCTTGCAACCTCATGGCAACGGTACAACTATGTCGCCAAAGGGTTCTAAACCTTTCACCCAAGCTAGTGGTACCTAGTTGTGATCTTTTAAACACTAGTTTCCTTGCTTATGGTAAAAGAAACTATAAAAGTCAAGGAAACTCCTAGGTCTCGAAGGAATTTGGAAGGCTCAGAGTACCCCTGGAATGCTTGGACCCCAAGGTACCCTAAGAACCCATTTAGTTCTTCCCCAACCTCTCTAGCAAAATTGGAAAATTTCAGCTATTATGCTTATGGCAATGCATCACCACAGCTGGTAATGAGTTGCCAATTTTCATGGTAATGGCGACGCATCGCAGGTACTGGTGACAATTGGTGACACGCCACCAATACCTGCGACAACCCAGAAAATTTCCAATTTTACTGCTATGAACTTTGGACACTTTCCAAACATATCAAAGACGCATGGATAGCCTCCAAACTTCACACACATGTAAAACATGTTGCATATATCACAACCAACTATCACAAGCCAACCTATGAGGCAGTATAACATCATTCCAATCATCATAAAGCTCATAGTCCACCATGATTCAACCTTGCCCACTAACTAATGATATTGTTAGAACTACTTGAATTCAACAAGCAAACTCATTCCAATAGCATCAATTAAGCTTGAAAACACAACTCCCTTACCTTAACTTCACCTCACAAGCAAGAAACAAGCAATCCTTCCTTAAGAACTCAAGTTGTACAAAGCTCTACCTAGTTCCAATCAACCAAGGGCACAAATCATATAATTACCACCTTCTAACTAAAATCCAAGCTTAGAAACATCTAATAAACTAGAATCTACCAAGAACATAAGTGTTACCTCGCATAAAAAATAGGGGATGGTGGAAAACTCAGTTCCAAGCTCCAAAAACTTGAAATCACCCTTGAAACAAGCTTCCATAGCATGTACATGCTTGATGGCTCCCATATTCATCAAAATTTCTTGGTTTTAGGCTTAGATTGATAGAGATTTGGTAGGGTGAAGGAGGAACTCGGGTTTAAGTAGCAAATATGGCCTCTTCCCTCACTTTACCAAGTTTTATAGGCTCCTAACCAAGAAGCCATCCAAGAATTTAAAAAGTTACAAATAAGTTCCCTCCTTTAGGTAACCTTAGTTAAACTTGGTCAAATCTTGTTTATTTTAACTAAGTTTGGGTTAAAGTTAAAACTTAGGTTTTCAAAAACTCATTTTCAACACTCGGGACCTAGCCTGACTATTTGGGATGCAAAATTACCATTTTGCCCCCAAACCTTATTTAGTGCCTTAATCTACTCAGAACTTAATGAACTTTGCTAAACTTACCCATTCTTGCTAGGTGAACATGAATTAAGGTTAAAAAATTAGATTTCAAATACCTTACCTTCCTCAAGCAAGCCTTCAAATAGAAGGGCCATAACATTATTAATGTGTGGCCTGAAGATGAACGGGTCTAAGTGCGAAATAATTATATAGGATTTGTTAGCCCTCGTTATGACCCGGCAAGGTCAACTGCTTCTATCTGTGCAATTTGTTGCTCCTCTCTCTTTCAAACCACTGAAGACTATCCTTTGATGATCATATGGGTCACCTTCATTGGGGGTCTGGGATTTCTGTAGCCCCTTGGAGATCGAGGCTTCTAGGGCCTTCATCCTCTGTCATTGGTGCCCCTATCACTTATTTTATAGGGCCTTTCCACCCGTCTTCAATAAGGAGATGTTTGCTTAAATAGGAAATTTTTTAGCATGCCTTTTTGGATCATCTCCTCAATCAGCTTTTTAAACTGCCAACATTCCTCAATATCATGCCCTTTGTCTTTATGGTATCTACGGTATTTTTTAAGGTCCTTTTTGCCTTATGAAGGCATCATTGGGGGCCTCCATGGGACCTGGTTCTTTTTATTGAGGGCATAAAGGATATTTGGTATTGTCTCCCTTAAGGGTGGGAGGACAGGCTCTAGGTCACCCCTACATCTCTTTTAAGATCCGCCTTCCTTAGTTTTAGGTTTGTCTCTAGGGGTTCCTAAGTGGTTGAGTTCTTTCACATGTATGTATTTTGTGGTTCGGTCAAGGAATTTTTCTATATCCCACACAAGGTTCTTGTGGAAATCCTATAAGCTAATCTTGAATCTCACACCAATCGCTGGGTAATGGCCACCAAGTGTAGCTTCGATGATAGCCCCTGCACTTGTACTACTTTAGCGTTAAACCTCTAGACGTAGTCCCTTAGGGATTCTTCGTGACCTTGTCAAATATTCAGTAAATGGGCCACTGTCTTTGGAGTTTGCCAGCTTCCCAATAAGTGTTTGAGGAATACTTGGAAAATATCCTTGAATGAGGAGAAATATCAGCCCCGATTGGTCCTAAACCAGAAGGCAGCAACTCCCGTTAATTTAGAGCTAAAGGCCTTACACATGATGGAATTAGAAGCCCTTTTAAGCCTTATGAAGGTAATATATCTCTGTAAATGGTCTACTATGTTGGTAAGGCCATTGTATAAGTCAATTTTTGATATGCAGAACAACAAATACTCCACGTCAATGCTAAAGCCAGGGCCTTCTTTCAGTGGTTTGGGGGCCCACATGCGCTGGTCCATTTGGTTGAGTCTCTATAGAATAGCCCTGATGTCACTAACCTCGGGATCAATAGAATGGTCTGGGCATAATAATAGCTCAGGTGCCTGCATCCCTGAGGGATGGTTCTGTAGTGGAGCCAGGTGAGGCCTTCTCAATGCCAGGTGGCACTTGGTAGCCTTTTTTGGGATCCTTGGTAGGACCCTTCGGATCTCCTACTGTAGCATTGTCTTCACCTGTTCAAACAAGGCATGCTGCAAGGCTTGAAACTGATCATTGTTAAAGGATGCATGGCCTTTACCCTTATGAGGGTGCCTGTAGAGCCCAGTAAGGTTTGCCGGATCAACCTCCCGTGGCACTTCTCATCCTTTGGGTCTTACAGATCCACCATGGCGGTGGCTATTCTACTCGTTTCTTGATAGGTTTGGGTTTTCCAGACATGATCTCTAAGTGTTCACCATGTTTCCCACAGATAGTGCCAAATTGATAGCTGAAAGGATTACAGGGGCCTGGATTAGCCGCGGGATAAATTATGGACTAGAAACTTGCACATGGAGACAATTGTTATAGCCCTGAGAAGTGTTCCCGGGAGAAACCCTTTGACGATCAAGTTAGGTTTCTGGCAAGTAGAGAGTAGTAGAGAAAGAGAAGAGAGCCAAAATGTCGTACCTCAGGATTGATATTTAGAGGGGTTTATATAGTTGAGGTGAGCTCCAAATAATTTGTCTTTGGGATAGGAATCCTAGAGCTTATCCTATATTTGCAGGATATAATTTCTTTTCATGGAGAAGTTCCCTTGGGGTCTATTTTAGGCCTCAAGGGACAACCTTTTTTACTAATCCCGAGCTTTTTGAATTTGGGCTGTATGGGCTTGTTGCCTATTACTTTTTTTTTTATTATTGTTTATTCCTATTATTTTTTTTTGATAAATTTATTAAAAATTTTTAATTTTGGAATGTATTGTTAAATGTTATTATTTTATCGTTAAAAAATTTTAATATACTTTTAATATTTAAAATATTAAGTAAATTTGTACTAATTACATAGACTTTGTTCATGTGAAATGACTAGTGTGTATATAGTTGCTGGCTTGTTTTCGGGTTGTCCTTCCCATCAATTATATTGATTTGGAGCCCTCCTCTTTATGGGATTTAATCGTCGCCTTCAAAATTGAGGCCACGTTTTCTGGGATAAGACGATAAGTTTTTGCCTAAATTCCAGACGCTCTCTCATCTTAATTGGGTATTGCCTTTCCGGAATGAGCCACCAGCAATTAGGGCCTGAAGAAATATTGGCTGGGAAGGATCCAGCCCCTAGGCCTCGCTGCGCAATATGTTTTTGTTAGAGAATATAGCTTAATTACCAGCAAAATTTCTGTTTATTATAGACAGTAATTTTTTCTGGACTGAAATTAAACAGTAGCCAGCCCAACCCATAAAAATATCCATAACCAAAAAACAGTAGCATTCCAGAATAGGTCCTCATATCTGGCGCTTAGTGGTTTTGTTCTCATGGTTTACATTGTAATAATTAGTCCCCCCTATTTGACAAAAACGAATAGCTATGTGTCCAGTCCAAGAAGTATGTACTATTCATTAGATATGCCAATTTATTTTGGGCTAATTGAATTTTCGAAAAAAAGAAGTTTTGGGGGCAAAACAAACCTTTTACGTTATCAACGACTTTGATTTCGACCTTTTTTCCCCCTTGTTTAATCAACATATTTTTTATTAGAATTTCATTAAACTTAAACACTCGTAGAATTTCATTGAATTAAGCATCAAAATCGTAATGCGTCTAGAACTATTAATTTCTTTAATCTCCCGTGTAAGCTTTGGCGTTATTAGTGTACAACTTTTCCCTTTAAATTTTTGTTTTACTTTAGGTAAATTCCGGTCATCCTTAAACTATATCAAATGTTGCTAATTCATCCCTAAACTATTAAATGTTGCTTAATTGTCTCTGAACTATATCCAATATTACGTAATTGTCCTGCCGTCTATCTTGGTGTTAAAAATGGATGGAAAAGTGATGCAACATTAGTAGCCACGTCATTTTTTCATGTTATATTAGCAGCACATCATTTTTCCGCCCATCCTTAATGGTTGTAACGGACAACATGACGATTAAGTAACATTGGATGTAGTTTAGCCACGATTAAACAACATTTGATAGTTTAGGGATGATCGGTAGAGTTTACCCTTTTACTTTTCTTTTTGGCTAATATATATTGGATTTCTGTGCATCATTTCAGCTTGTTTATTTAATTTTAATTTTAATTTATTTATATTAATATTTAATAAAAAATTTAAAACTATTTTCTTGTAGTTTCTAAATATTTTTTAAAAATTTTGTAGCAAATATTAATATAGATAAATTTTAAGTCAAATTTAAGTAAAAAACTGAAATGATGTAAAGAATTTGAAACGGAGAGAGTATGTTTCTTCGTCATTCTTGTTCCTTAGTTTTTCTGGAAAAAAGGAAGGATCCCCACTAAACATTTTCTAATAGTGGATATTACTCACTATTGTTGTTTTTTTTTTACAATTAAATCACTTGCTCACATTTGCGATCGAGTGAAATTTAATACAATTTTTTTTCGTAATTATAATATAGTAATAGGAAGGATTAGTGTAAGAAGGATGCAGTAAGTTGATGAGCCTCAACCACCCAATCTTTTGGGACAATTACCAGCGAGCATCCGGGGAGATCTTTTAGAAATGATTTTACTTGCTAAGTAAGCTATTGGAGTCATGGTGTCATGGGTAGGGATCCTCAAAGAGCATGCAAGACTTGAACATAGTCCAACACAAAAGTAGTGTTCAGTACATAAAAGGCATAAGCCACTGAACTAGCTTTTAGAGCTGAAGAGCAGCAATGTAGCCTTACTCCACGTTGCGTTTTTGATCGTTTACTAGTTCTTTTCCATACCCAAGTTACTCCCCTATTTCAAGACTTTTCTCTATGCTCATCCTATAATAAAGATTTTTAGAGAGTGGGTCATTGGTTGATGTGCATTAAATCTCCAAGCATGGCGAAGTAGGTGCGGACCATTGAACATAGACTTTAAATATTTGGTTCAAATTTATAGAGCTACTAAAATCTATTGATAGAGGTTGTCTCATCTTGCTATAATCAATTAGGTTTGGTATGTTGCCTATCAAAAAATGCATTAATTCCAACCGAACCAAATTAGCCAGAATGTAGAGACGATGTGCATGAACCATTCAAATTGCCATTAGGAATGATTAGCTAGAACATCGGACAACCATGACTCAAAGGTAGTGTGGTGCTCAATTGGATGCTGTTTGTAGAAGTTTCCTTAGATTTCTTAAGAACCTGGACATTCCCAAAAGAGATGCAAAGAGGTTTCTGTATCAGTTTAACATTTTGAGCAAACTTGGCTTGAAAGTTCTCCATGAGTTGCTAGGTTAACAGCATTTGGGAGGGCATTAAGCAATCATTTCGATATAAAAATCTTGTACTTCTGAGGCACTTCCATGCCCATAGCTTCTTCAAGATAGAGGAGAATTTAGGATGTAGAATTGATGCCAAGGTTTTCATAGCAGGATTAAAAAGAGTCTCAAATTTCTTTTTGAGCTCTAAATTATACCCTTATTTGGTTGTAAAAGTACTGAGCCATTCCCTAGGCACACCTGACACGCCCGTCCTTGGCCCCTGCCCAGGAAGCTTGTGAGAACTAGTCTCATGGTGGTTGTAATTGGCCCCTGCCCAAGAAGCCTGTGAGAATTGGTTTCATGTGTGTAGATTAAAACTCCATGATACTAGTTGATTAATCTAGAATATGCAAAATCCAAGTTCTTTATGCTTTGGATTAACAAAATTCATAAAACAATGACTTGGCCAAGATATTTCCATAGAAAACAAGTTTCAAATAGCCAAAGCATATAAAATCAACATTATGTGAATTTACTACACATAACAATTGTGTAGGAGCATTCATACATAAAGTAGACTAATGCCCTCACCCAAAAGCAACCCTAGAGTCTAGGACTCCTCAAAACATAGACAATGGAGGCAACTAGGAGTGCTATATATACAAGCCTCAACTGAGATCTTCTTGAACTAATTCCCACCTTCGATGCAAGTCCTAGTGGCGAGTTAGAAAAGTCCTTGTCCACATGTTGCTAGGCTCTACGGCCAAAGGAAGACTGTAGTTAGTACTGTTACTTAACCAACAAGTCACTCAAATAGACTAGAATAAGCAAGATTCTCAAGAAGGTACCTGCAGCAACAATAAACTACTGTGACAGCCCTTAATGGTTATCCGGTCTAGTAACATCAGAATCTGCACAACATAACTAGGGAGTGAGAATTCAAGAATTCTCAGTAAGGGTCTTCACTTCACTTGGAAGAAAAGTTACTAAGGACTCCACATATGAGAATATATGGAACCTGTTGTAAGCTCATATAGCCTGAAGGTCTAATATATGCATATATCTAAGTCCCTTGGGGCCCTTCCTCATCCTAGTCCTTGAACTACCAGGCATAGCCTTGTCCTCTAGCAAGCTTAGCTTGCCAGCCTAACTAGTGATAAATCACCAGTTGATGTCTCCCTTTTATGTTGTATAGGGGCACTATGGTGAGACTATTGTAGACTAGGCCATAAAGACCTTGTAGACTAGGTATACTAAGGTTTCACCTTACAACCTTATGGCTAACAGCACGACTAGGTTGCCAAGGGTTCTAAACCTTTCACCCAAGCTAATGGTACTTAGTTGTGATCTTTTGAAAACTAGTTTCCTTGCTTATGGTAAAATTAACTATAAAACTTAAGGAAACTCCTAGGTCTCGAAGGAGTTTTCGAAGACTCAGAGTACCCCCGAAATGCTTGGACCCCAAGGTACCCTAAGCACCCCTTTAAGTCTCCCCTTAACCTCTCTAGCAAAATTGGAAAATTTCAATCATTATGCCTATGGCGACACATCGCCAATTGTGGCAATGGTAACGAGCTACCAATTTTCGTGGTAATGGCAGTGCGTCACGAATACCTGTGACAACCCAGAAAATTTCAGTTTTGTTGCTATGAACTTTGGACACTTTTGAAACATATCAAACATGCATGGATAGCCTTCAAACTTCACATACATGCCATGGATCGCAACCAACTATCACAAGCCAAACTATGATGCATTATAACATCATTTCAATCATCCCAAACCTCATAGTCCACCATGATTTAACCTTGCCCACTAACTAATGCTATTGCTAGAACTATTTGAATTCATCAAGCTGACTCATTCCAATGGCATCAATTAAGCTTAAAAGAACAACTCCCTTACCTTAACTTCACCTCACAAGCAAGAAACAAACAACCCTTCCTCAAGAACTCAAGTTCTACAAAGCTCCACCTAGTTCCAAGTAACCAACGGCACAAATCACATAATTACTATCTTCTAACTAAAACTGAAGCTTCCAAACATCTAATAAACAAGAATCCACTAAGAACATAAGTGTTACCTCGCATAAAAAACACGGGATGGTGGAAAACTTGGTTCCAAGCTTCAAAAACATGAAATCACCCTTGCAACAAGCTTTCCATGGCATGTACATCCTTGGTGGCTTCTATTTCTATTAAAATCTCTTGGTTTTGGGCTTGGATTGATAGAGATTTGGTAGGGTGAAGGAGGAACTCGGGTTCAATCAACAAATATGGCCTCCTTCCTCACTTTACCAAGTTTTAGAGCCTTTTAACCAAGAAGCCATCCAAGAATTTAAAAAGTTACAAATAAGGCCCCTCCTTTAGTTAACTTTAGTCAAACTTGGTCAAATCTTGTTTATTTCAACTAAGTTTGGTCAAAGTTAAAAGTTAGGTTATCAAAAACACATTTTCAACACTCGGGACTTAACTCGACTATTCAAGATGAAAAATTACCATTTTACCCCCGAACCTTATTTACTGCCTTAATCTTCTTGGAACTTAGTGAACTTTGTTAAACTTACCCATTCTTGCTCGGTGAACATGAATTAATGTTAAAAATTGGCCAATTCATTTTAACTTAAGTTAACTGACTTAATTTTACTTCTTTTTTGCCTAGAATCAATTTCATTTGAGAGCCAATATTATGTAGATGCACTAATCCATTTCAAAGTAAATTTCATGATATTTGTTAAATTTTTATGAAATTTTCTTTTTTAATGCCTTAAACTAAAAAAATTCATAAAAATTTAGTAAGATTACAAAAATTGTATTTTCAATGGATTATTGTAACCACATAATATTGAATTTTAACTAAAATTAGTTCTAGCTAAAAAAGACACAGGAATAAAACTAAATTATTTTAAAGTCAATTAACTTAAGTTAAAATGAACTGGGTGTTAATTTCAAACACCTTACCTTCCTCAAGCAAGCCTTCAGATAGGAGAGCCATAACATTCTCCCATCTTTTTGGAATTTAGTTCTCCAAATTTCGCTGCAACTCTGGAAAAAGACTAAGATATCTTTTCAGCATATCTTGCTCCGTCTCCCAAGTAGCTTCCTCTTCACTATGGTTCAACCAAAGGATCTTAACCATGGGAATCCACTTGGTTCAGAGTTTCTTGACTTGCCTATCAAGTATTTGAACGAGTTTTTCTTTGTAGGTCAAGTCTTCTTAAATGGGTACCATTGAAGGATTAACTACCTGTCCCGGTTCCATTGTGTATTTTCTCAGAAGACTCACATGAAATACGTTATGCACTTGGGATAGGTTAGGTGGTAACACCAACTAATAAGTAACTTTTCCTATCTTCTCCAAAACTTCATAGGTACTAATATACCTAGGGGCTAACTTACCCCTCTGCCTGAACCAGGTAACTCCTTTTAGGGTCGATACTTTGAGAAGTACTTTGTCCCCAACTTCAAAACTTAAATCTTTTCTTCCCAAATTTGCATACTTGGTATGACAGTCATTGGCTGCTTTAATCTGTTTTTGGATCCTTAGTTGTGATATCAGCTATGATTTCAGGACCAACAATTATTCTATCTGAAGGATCTGCCCAACAGTGGGGCGTCATTCAACGCCTTCTATACAAAGCCTCGTATGGTGTCATACCAATAACAGTTTAGTGGCTGTTATTATAAGCAAACTCAATGAGTGGTAAATGCTGATCCCAATCACCTCTGAAATCAACAGCACACATACGTGACATATCCTCTAGAATTTGGATCATTTTCTCAGATTGTCCATCAATCTGATGACGAAAAGCAGTACTGAGACTAATCTTGCTTCTTAATGTCTTCTGGAAAGCGTTCCAAAACCATGACATAAACTGAGGATCTTTATCAGATATAATCTGATCCAGTATGCCATGCAATCTAACAATCTCTTTGACATACAACTATGCCAACCTCTCCAATGTATATGTGACCTTTATAGGTATAAAGTGTGCCGACGTCGTCAGCCGATCGACTACTACCCATATAACATCATGCTGACTCTAGGTATTTGGCAATCCTAGTAGGAAATCCATAGTAATGGACCCCCATTTCTTCACCAGAAGAGGTAAATTTTGAAGCGTGCCTACTAACTTCTAATGTTTAGCTTTAACCATTTGGCATGTCAAACATTTAGCCATATGTCCTGCTACATCCCTCTTAAGTCCTGGCCACCAGAAATGCTTTTTCAAGTCATGATACATCTTACTAACACCAGGGTGAACATGCAAAGCACTATTATGTGCCTCCTGTAGGACTTGCCGCCAAAGTTCCTCCACATTCAGTACATAGAGCTGATCTTCATGGTGTAGCGTCCCATCCTTATACTGGAATTCCTTCTTCACAGTACCAAGCTTCTCTTCTCCTTGAAATTTTCTTCAACAATGGATCTTTCATTTGAGCATCCTTAAATCTGGCTAACCAAGCTGATTGTATTTCTAGAATGTAGACTAGGGATTTCTTTTGGTTTTGCCAAAATTTGTGTAAAGTTGAAAAATAATCCTCCAAAGCTCATATTGAAGAATTCGTAGCCTGATCCTTAGATAGGATCACTCCTGTGTACTTCTAACTTAATGCATCTGCTACCACATTCCCTTTGCCTGTACAGTACTCAATTGAACAATCATAATCTTTTATGTATTCAATCCATTGGCATTGCCTCATGTTCAGATCCTTTTGTGTAAACAGATATTTCAAACTCTTATGATCGGTGAAAATTCTGAACAACCTTCCCATCAAATAATGCTTGTATAGCTTGAGTGCGAAGATTACCGCCGCTAGCTTAGGGTCATGAACTGGGTAGTTTAACTTATTAGGCCTCAACTGCCTTGAACTATAGGTGATCACTTGACTCTCCTGCATCAATACACACCCTAAACTAGAACCCAATGCATCTGTGTGCATCGTAAAAACCTTGTTCAGAACTGGTAGAATGAGTATCGGTGCACTAGTCAATCTTTTCTTCAACCCCATGTAAGCTTCCTTACACCTTGGTGTCCATCTTGGGTGGTAACCTAGGCAACTCTACTTGAAACACTTTAGGAAACTGATTGGCTACAGGGATATTCTCAAGTTCCTCATTTATGGCCACCCCATTCAATGAATAATACTCCTCGTCACTGACTATGGGGATAGTATCCATAAGTCTAAGATTCAAACTTTTAGCAATGGATGCTAATCCTCCTGTGCAAGTCACTCTAGCTCCCAGAGCATCAGTAATGTCAAACGAGTGATTCATACAATTAATTTGCATTTTATGATTACTTAGCCAGTCCATTCCCAGCACTAGGTCATAAGACCTCAATTCTTTCACCCACAACTCACAAGAGAAATCATGGTTGCCTAACTGCAAGGGATACCTAGTAACCACCTCATTGGTCATAACAAAACTTTTCCCTGTAGTTCTGATGAGTCTCAACTCATCTCAGATTTCTTGTTTTAATTTAAGCTTATCTACCACGGTAGGCGATATCATGAAAGAGAAGCTCCCGTGTCAAAAAGTACTTTAGCACTACCATTCTGAAAAATAAAATTACCTTAAACGGTGCCTAGCTCCTTGGTCACCTGACTAGCCAGGGTGAAAACCCTTGGCTCAACTACTACTGTGGCTACACCAGGTCATTTTCCTATGGCAGGGGTGTAGGGGGTAGTTTCCTGGGTGAACTTGGCAAAGCTTGAACTTATGGGTATTCTCTCACCTAGTGTCCTCTATGACCACAAATATTGCAAACATCAGTCCCCAAGGTACATGGCCTCGTGCCATGGAATTGTCTACACTTAGGGCATAAACCCACTTTCTTTCTCTTGAAGAGACCTTGGCTTTCAACCATTGGTCGTTTCTCGGTGCTCTTTCCTAGGTTGGCTGTTCCAACCTCCACCTTTTTGCTAGGTGCGTTTGTATCCTCAATCTCCCTTTCTAAGGGTAACGCCTTTTGAACCACCTGGTGATAACTCTGGATGTCCTCTGTCGCCATATAGGAATTTCTTGGCCTTCAACTCATCATTACTGACCATGTAGGGAGCATACTGAATGAGCGTATTGTAACGCTGCTCCAGCTCCCACATAGACATATCTTCTTGCACTAAATTCTCAAATTGGATCCTCCTCTGATCCTAAGCAGCTTCACTGATATATTCCTACCAGAAGTTCTTCTTGAAGTCTGACCAGTTGAGCACGTTTTTCTTGTGCTCCGGTTGAGTACCATTGCTTTCTCTCAGCATCTTCATCACATCATCCCACCATAATCTAGCCCTCCTTCTAAAAAAGAAAGGTACTAAGGCCATCCTTTGCTAGGACTCATAACCTCCACAAGTGAAAAGTCGATTCATCTTGGATAACCAATCTTTGCTCAATCAGGGTCACCTAGCCCATCAAGACTTGGTGGGTCAACAGTCTTAAGCTTTTCCAACAACCTCATCTAATGAGGCGTGTTTCCCCTCTTCAGAGCCCCCATAACATCTAGCTCATTCTCTTCCTTATGAGTATGGTTTCTCTATTCATGAGCTCTAGGCACTTGCTGCTGTTCAGCATGCCTTTCTTGATCCTGGTGTGGATCATTCTCCTCTTAAACAACTTCTCTATTCTCATGATCTTGAAACAACTTAGGTATGATAGTGGCCATTCCATGAGACACCTGTGTCATAGTCTGAGTTAACCCCTAAAGCACCCTAGATATCTCATCCAGCCTTGCCATAACTAGGTCACTAGAACCTTCCCCAGGTTCTTTAGCTCCTCTTGAAGCTTCTAACCTAGTGTCAACCATAGCAACCTGCAACCAAAGCTAGACGACATTCCCCAAATGTTGGTTAGTACTAACTATCCTAGCACATGGACTTTGAAAACTAGATCTCAACCTTAGCCTCCAATATTTATGAAGTGATCTTTAAGCTCTAATACCAAAAATTGACACGGTTGTCCTTGGCACCTACCTAGGAAGCCCGTTAGAAATAGTCTCACAGTGGTTGCAATTGGCTATCTATATATGTGTACAGATTAGAACTTCGTGATACTAGTTGATTAACCTAGAATATGAAAAATGCATGCTCTTTATGCTTTGACTTGGATTAACAAAATCCATAAAACATTAACTTGGCCAACATATTTCCATAAAACAACAAGTTTCAAATAGCCAAAGCATATAAAACCAACATTTATGTGAATTTACTACACAGAACAACTGTGTGGGAGCATTCATACATAAAGTAGACTAATGCCCTCATCCAAAAGCAACCCTAGAGTCTAGGACTCTTCAAAACATAGACAATGGAGGCAACTAGGAGTATTATATATACAAGCATCAACTGATATATTCTTGAACTAACTCCCACCTTGGATGCTAGTCCCAGTCGCGAGTCACAAAAGTCCTTGTCCACATGTTGCTAGGCGCTACGGCCAAAGAAAGACTATAGTTAGTACTGTTACTTAACCAACAAGTCACCCAAATAGACTAGAATTAGAAAGATTCTTAAGCAAGGTACCTACAGCAACAATACAACAATAAACTACCGTGACAACCCTCAATGGTTATCCGGTCTAGTAATGTCAGAATCTGTACAACATAACTAGGGAGTGAGAATTCAAGAATTCTTAGTAAAGGTCTTCACTTCACTTGCAAGAAAAGTTACTAAAAACTCCACATATGAGAATATATGTAACCTGTTGTATGCTCATACAGCTTGAGAGTCTAATATATGCATATATCTAGGTCTCTTGGGACCCCTCCTCATCCTAGCCCTTGAATTGCAAGGCATAGCCTTGTCGTCTTGCAAGCTTAGCTTGCTAGCCTAACTAGTGATAAATCATTAGTTGAACCTCTCCCTTTTATGTTGTCCAGGGTCACTATGGTAAGACTATTGTAGACCAGGCCATAAAGACCTTGTAGACTAGGTGCACTAAGGTTTCACCTTGCAACCTCATGGCTAATGGCAATGGCATAGGTCACCAAGGGTTCTAAACCTTTCACCTAAGCTAGTGGTACTTAGTTGTGATATTTTGAAAACTAGTTTCCTTGCTTATGGTAAAAATAGCTATAGAACTCAAGAAAACTCCTAGGTCTCAAAGGGGTTTCCGAAGACTCAGAGTACCACCGGAATGCTTGGACCCTAAGGTACACTAAGAACCCCCTTAGGTCTTCCCCAACCTCTCTAGTAAAATTGAAAAATTTCAGTCATTATGCCTATGACGACGCATCGCCAACTGTGGCGATGGTAACGAGCTGCAAATTTTTCTGGTAACATCAATGCATCGCGGGTATTGGTGATGATTGGCGATGTGTCCTAATACCTGTGACAACCCAAAAAGTTCCAATTTTGCTGCTATGAACTTTGGACAGTTTCCAAACATCTCAAAGATGCATGGATAGCCTTCAAACTTCACATACATGTAAAACATTTTGCATAGATCACAACCAACTATAACAAGCCAACCTATGTTGCATTATAACATCATTCCAATCATAACAAACCTCATAGTCCACCATGATTTAACCTTGCCCACTAACTAATGCTATTGCTAGAACTACTTGAATTCATCAAGATAACTCATTCCAATAGCATCAATTAAGCTTGAAAGCATAACTCCCTTACCTTAAATTTACCTCACAAGCAAGAAATAAGCAACCGTTCCTCAAAAACTCAGGTTCTATAAAGCTCTACCTAGTTCCAAGCAACCAAAGGCACAAATCACTTAATTTTTACCTTCTAACTAAAACCCAGGCTTCCAAACATCTAATAAACAAGAATCTACCAAGAACATAAGTGTTTCCTTGCATAAAAAATAGGGGATGGTGGAAAACTTGGTTCCAAGCTTTAAAAACATGAAATCGCCCTTGAAACAAGCTTTCCATCGCATATACCTCCTTGGTGGCTTTCATTTTTATCAAAATCTCATGGTTTTGGGCTTGGATTGATAGAGAATTGGTAGGGTGAAGGAGGAACTGGGGTTCAAGCAGCAAATATGGCCTCCTCCTTCACTTTACCATGTTTTATAGCCTCTTAACCAAAAAGCGATCCAAGAATTTAAAAAGTTACAAATAAGTCATCTTCTTTAGGTAACCTTAGTTAAACTTTGTCAAATTTTCTTTGTTTCAACTAAGCTTGGGTTAGAGTTAAAAGTTAGGTTATCAAAAACTCATTTTCAACAGTTGGGACTTAGTTTGACTATTCAGGACATAAAATTACCATTTTTCCCCTGAACCTCATTTAGTGTCTTAATCTCCTCGGAACTTAGTGAACTTTGCTAAACTTACCCATTCTTGCTAGGTGAACATAAATTAAGGTTAAAAATTTAATTTCAAACACCTTACCTTCCTCAAACAAGCCTTCAGCTAGGAGAGGCATGATAACACCATTGAATCCTGCTTGTCGGGATCAAATGAACAAGGTATCTAGATAATCGAATCAATACTAGAAGAAGGAAAATGCTATTGTAGCCATGAAGGAGATGGTTGTCATTTTTTAAAATCAATAAGTGATATGTCAACTTTTTATGTGAACTTTGACCTCAAACTTTGGACTCAATTCATCATTATTTTTTTCTAGTTTCTTGCTTCTATTATTCATTTTGTAGGTGTTAGGAGCTAATGAAAGCATGTGAAAGGAATAAAAGTAACTAGAGCAAAAATGAGAAAACTCGGATAGAAAGAAAACCATGAGGAGGAGTAATTTGCAAGGATCATTTTGATTTTTTCCTGGAATAATTAGGTTTCGATGAAAGTGTAATAGTTGTAGCCCTTTCTTTTAGTTTCAAGTGGGATCTTAAATTACCTTAATTAAATATATGTGCACAAAGTTATGACTAAAATATTGAAAGGTTTCAAAGTTGTAGAAGTGCTAGCATCCAGGAGCTAGGAGCAGCACCTAGGCGCCATAGTTCAAATCTCCCTTGCTTGGAAATGCACTCTCTAGTGTCTAGGGACTAGGCGGTGCTTAGGCCCTAGGTGCCTTGAGTTTGGATACTGCAACGCCAATTTTGACCTTCCCAGGCACTTAGGAACCCCTTCACCCGGAGAAAAGTGATCCCAAACCTCTAATTTGAATATAAGCATATTATTGGCTAGGGGGTTTTATCTTAAATGGGTAGGTGAGTGAAAAAGACCCCTCCAAGACATGAAGAAAATCTTGAACCAAACATATCATAAGGGATATTCTTCATCTTCTTGAGAGAAACTTAGGTTTTCTTCATTACCATCTTTTGCAATTTTTCACCTTCTTGTGGAGCACTTGTGAATTTTTACTTTGACAAGGCTTGGAGGACTTGAAGACTTGTAGGAGCCTTGAAAAATCTAGCATCTAGAGTCTCTTGGGTTCATTATTTCTTCTTCCTTCTTGTATTTAGACATGGATGCTCTTTTATGTTTTTTCATGTTTATGTTTAGTTTGACTATGGAGAAGTTTTCTTTACACTTTCGATGGTTATAGCTACTTGAATTGGTTATGTTGGTTGAATTAATGGTTATTTGAATTTGGTTTTTCCTAAATTGTTTGTTTACTCTTCCCTTTGAGCTTATTATTATGTTGATTGATTAAGGGCCTTAGTCAATTGCATCCTAGATTTCTTTTAAAAACTTGGAAAAAATAAAAAGGAATTGGAATTAGGAGAAGAGTGTAGTAACCATAGGCATTTTGGGAGACTAGTCTAGGACATTAGGTGGAGGTAAATTAAACTTGCAACGCCTCTCTTCAACTAGTAATTTGAATGGGAATCCATTCTAGTTTATGCTTGGGAGAGTGAACCTTTCAGTTGGGAAAGTAAGGGCCCAATTAGTTAACTTCATCAAGAAGTAGGAAAACCAAACCATTTGCCTTAATTCATAAGCTAACCAAGTCAAACAGTTAAAATTATAAGAAGTGTGTGTTTCATTATTTCATCAGAAAACCCCAATATGCATTGTGTTATTGTTATTGTTTATTGTTAATTTAAGTAGAGTTGCAAATTTAGTTATCTTTGTAGTGAGTAAATCATCATTTTTTTTGTTTAGCTAAACTGAGTCTTATGGTAATGGTGATTGCAAAACAATACAAATTTCTACACACATCTTATGCGCTTGCGGATTAGGATTTTAAAGCTTACAACAATAAGCTCGAAAACCCTTAGGTTCTCAATAGAGGTACTTGGTAGTTTGTGACTATAAAGATGCAAAGAGCTAATGTCTAAAATCCAGACATCTTCCTAAACTCTAATGGAGTCTTCATTCACTATGACCCAATGGTGATGATTTTGGACAATCTCTTTACCATATAGAAGACTGCACCATATGGCAAAGGCATTGGGCTTTCACTTGCCATATGGAGTGGTCGTGACCATACTTAGATTGAAGAGCTTGTACCACTAGCCTATTAGGGTTGCCAGTGAAAAGTCTCCAAAATGTTTTAGTTAATAAGGATTGGTTGAAGAGGCATATATCTTTGATTCCAAGCCCACCTAGGTCTTTTGGTAGTTTAATTATACCTTAATGCTTTATATGGATCGTTTTCTTATCCTTAGAGCCAAACCACCAAAATTTAATGAACTGCATGGACAACGAGTCAACTATAGTCATGGGATTTTAAACAATGACATAAGATAGATTGGTATGGAGGACAAAGTGGATTGAGTTAGAGTTAGGTGACCTGCATTGTTAAGAATATTCCATTTCCAACTTTCTAGCCATTGTTTGACTTTCTAAGCCAAGAACTGATAGGTGGTATTCTTGTCTTAGTCCTGGTAGATATTGGGACATTTAAGTTAAACGTCAATTTTGATTTAAGAAAGTTGATGTCTTTCCCTGTTGCTACTGAATTTAAAGAAAGAGCTTCACAAATAATTTCACAAGTAATTCATGTGGACTTGAAAAAAAGGAGGCACTTGTCAAAAAATAAATAAATAAATAAGTAATCGAAGGTCTACTTCTACTAGCTTTTAAAGCAACAAGTGATCTAGGGGGAAAGTGGATCACCTTGTTGAAGGCCCACTGAAGGGTTGAACCATCTTGTTGTGCAAGAATTAACTAAAACTAAGTACGAGACGATGGTGATGCGTTGCATTATCAAATGAATCCAATGATCTAGGAATGCCATTGAGTAAAGCACCTTTTCGATGAAAGACTACTAAAGGCAATCATAAGCTTTACAGATATCCAACTTAAGAACTCAAGAACTCCTTTGTACGCCTGTGGACCACTATTTTTTTTAGTCTTGTGGATCATATGTAGAAGTTTGTGGGCAATTATGACATTATCTTGAATATTTCTTCCAAGAATGAACACATTATGGAAAGGAAAGGTCAAAGGACAAAGAGTCAAAATAGTTTTTAGCCTATTGACTAATACTTTGGCTATAAGTGTATATAAAGTATTGCAAAGACTAATAGGCCTTGGGTCATCAATGGATTGGACTTCATCCATTTTGGGTATAAGGGTAATGAAAGTTCTGTTCACTTGGTGAAGCATAAAACCACCATTGAGGAATGCAAGGATAATTTTTCTAACCATATTAGCCATGATACCGCAGAACTTTTTGAAAACTATAGGGTGAAGGCCATCTGGGTTAAAGGCTTTAAAATTTCGAAGCTAAAAACTAGCCTACTTGACCTCCTCATTAGAGAATGGAGATAACAATGACCTCTGCTACTGAGGTGATAAAGTTTTGCGAATGGTGGAATAGATGGTTATCTAAGCCTGTTCTTAATAGATGGTTATCTAAGCCTGTTCTTACTCCACAGCACAGGGTTGTACAATAGGTCAAAGAAATTCTAGATTTGAGTCCTGATTTTCATTTTTGAATATAGTCATTGACCATTATTGTCTTGTAGGGTTGTCAGATGGGAAAAGGAATGGCAATTTTTAGTTGCTTGATGAAAGAATTGTATGTTAGAGAACTCCATAGCATGCTATTTAATTATAGAGTTTTATGCTTAAAGGTTTTCTTTTGCAGCCAAAAGGCTTGTGTAGAGTTGTTGCAACATGAACTGGTGTGTTGAACTTTGAGTCTAATTACTCATATTAAGCTAAACTTGTATCATCTACGTTTCCACTTTAGCTATCCTTTTAGGTAAGTTGCAAACGTCAGACTTATTCTATATATGAAGAGATGGGACTAGTTGGCTGCATTTAGCATTTACCTAAAATAACTAAGAACCATGAATTCTAGAAGCCCAAATATTTCTAATAATCTGCTCATAATGAGGGAAGTGAAGCCAAAAGTTTTCAAACCAACGTAGCCAATGAAAAAGTTGAGTTAAATGATAAATATCTAATAGGAGGGGAGAATGATCAGATCTTTGAATCCCTAGGTTCATTAAACGATAATGAGAGGTTATATATAACCAATCTTGGTTGGCGTAGGCCTTATCCAATACTTCAAAAACAACTTGATCTCCTTCCTAACAATTAGTCCATGTATACTTAGGGCCTCCACAATAAAGATGAATTATATGGAGTTCTTCAATTAGAGACTATAGATGATATGCTTTCGGGAAATAATGATAATTAATACCTATTTTTTCCCATTCAAATAAAACCTGGTTGAAATCTCCAATAAGTAAAAGTGGCCTAGTATGCTGCTTAATCGTTTTCAATATATTCAACCAAGTAGCCCTCATTTGTTGTACATTGGGATGCCCATAAATACAAGCTAAGTACCAGGAGTGACCTCTCGCATCCTTGAGGTCCATCATAATAAGGTGGGGACTAGCATATAAGAGGCAACTTCTACTATTGTTTTGAATGTAGGCAAATTAGCCACCTACAAAACTAATAGAGAGAATATTCTATTTTTTAGAATATTCTGTTAAGTCTATTGAATAATAGAATTAAAAAAGCCACTTAATTACCATTCTCATGGTTAAATTTTAACATTTATTCCTAAACTATATTTACTAATACACATAGGTCTTTGAACTAAAAATAATAACACTTCGGCCATTAATTCACAAAAAGGGACAAACTTTTGCAACCCATCAAAGACAAATTGGTTCCTAAGGTTTCGGTTAGTATCAACAATTGCTAAAATATCAGACTCAAGAAATATTAATCAATAGGATTATGGAACAAATTTTGTGTTTCTAATATTATTTTTTAAGAATTTTTTTTGGGGGAAAAGACGATGAAGAAGTCTTTGTGGGATGTAGAAGGCATTAATGGTGGAGTACTGATGTCAGTGTTCTAGTTTGTCATTCGTTAACTAGTAAAGAGAAAGAATGAAGAGGATGGTGAAAAGGAGAAGAAATAAAATTTAAGGGGGATTTGTAGTATGTACAAAAGTGTGGAGGCTAAGTTAGTACAAAATGTGCCACATCATCATCCACATAGGGTTGTCATTGACCTTTAAGACCGTAACAAGAGTGAGCTATTTCCACCAAATGATAACACTGATGATGGATTTAATTGCAAAAAACAATGGTTGTCGATCTTCCTATTTCACAAACATGAGTGACTAATTTAACGCTTTTTCGTTTTTCTTTTATGTTTTACCACATTTTTTAAACTCTTTTGTTGGTTAATCCATGTCTTTTGGAAAATTCTTAAATTATTAGTTATTTACTTAATTTTGTCTAATTTTTGTTCCTCGAAAAAACAAAATGCTTTCTTATTTTTGTTTTTTTAATTGATCTTCTTCTTGATAACCAAAGTGTATCAATCTAACCAGGTCAATCAGCCTTAAAGCTTGGAGATGGTGAATTGGAGATCCTATACTCAAAGAGTAAATTTGATCCCCGGTGTGTATGACTATCAAGTTGCTTTTGGAGAGTGGTATGAAGCTATAGTAAGAAGAATTCTAATGGTTTTAGATACTTTGAGATTGAGAATATGACCCCTTTTATATAGTTTGGAGGAGATCATAAAAGATATCAAAGATAGGAATAATTATACAATAAGAGGATTTAGTTGCCATATTAATTGGCTTTCTTCCTTATCCGGCTTGATTTGGGCCCTTTAGGCTTTATGGAGTGAGCTTGTTCAAGCAAATAGATTCAGGTTCCTCATATAGGCTTCCTTACCCTATTAGATTGATACCATTTTGGGTATCAAGTTGGCGCCGTCTATGGGAAACAACAATGGTGAATATCAGGAGATCACAAATAGACCAACAAAATCCTAAAAATGGGCACAAAAGCTGAGAGAGATGAGACCTTCTCAACCTTTCAGGTAGTTCCATAGACCCCCAAAATGCTCATGTAGCCTAAGGAGTCATTAAAAAGAAACCTCATTATCGTCTTAAGAATGGCAAAGGCTCCACTGTCTTGGACAAAATCCAATGTCAGGTCCTCCAACATGCCCTCTTTGAGTAGCTAAATGCTATCATCCAGCAAGGAATCCAAAAAGCCTTCCCTAAAGTATGGGAAAAAGATGCCAGAAGCCATCTTATACTTGAAAATGTAGGATGGGCCTTAGCTTGGCCCAAGCCATCGATAAGGATTCTTGGCCCTAATGTCGACATAGATTTTATATGGTTTCAATCATTCACAGAAGCGATCATCAATGCCCCAATACCCAACGGCTTCAGAGTGCCGAAGATAGATTCATACTATCACCCCATCGACTATGCCAACCTCCTACAGTCATATATTACATCTATGAGTCTAGTAAGGACATCTCGCATAGTTATGCCTTGAGCAATCTCTAGTGGAACAGGGTCCCAGTACCTTGATTTGCTAACATTGGTAGGCTCATTCTGAACTATGATCCCACTTAGGTTATAATTGACGCTTTCAATATATCTTAAAACTTTTTTGTGCAACTAGTTTCTTAGACTACCCTGCACAGAAAATATGCATGCGTCATCCTGACTATGCAATAAAAAATAAATAGGTAAATTATAATAAAACAGTGCCATGGCCTTTGTGTTTAAGAAAAAAAAATTAAAACAAGCAAAGACATAAAAACTTTAGTTGCTTTAACTTCAAGTAATACTAGTACATATATCTCAATCTTATATACACCGAAATGTACCCTGGTGTCATACAGACCAATAGACACTAGTAGAGGAAATCTCTTTGTATAAAAATAATGTACATATAGAAGAAGCAACATATATCTACTAAGATCCATCTTTAGCCCATCACCCAAGCAAGCAAAGCTTCAAGTAATGAGCCACACTTTCCTTGTGCTCATTTAACCTTAAATTAAAAGTCAAGCACTTTGGTTAGTACTAAATTATGTTACAAGTAGCTTAGAAACTTAGAGTTTCCTACCTAGAAAGTATCTTCAAACCAATAACACTTAGCCTTAACAACTACCCTTTACCAACTGTTAAGCTTAACTAGCCTCCTTAATGCCTGCATAACACTTAAGGGTTAAGTACTCTAAAGCACTTAGTAAGGGATTCGGAACTTGCAAGGGGAAACATATGCAAGCTTGCAAAGCACAACTAACATACGTATATCATATAGAATAATCAAGCAATCAATAACATAATTGATAACAATAATAAGAACCATAAACAATGCGAATAATGGATGGATATATGGCGAAATAAAATATGTATATGCAAATGCACTTGCCGTGAGCTCTTACGGATAGGGTACTTGGATACTAGCTCTCATATCCTATGCTAGCACTTAACCAACACCATGAAGTCTTTTATAGGCGCCTTAGAGTAAGCCATCTCCTACCCTGCCCACCTCTGAGGGACTACTTAAAGCAAGTCATTACTTAATTACCTTTTACCTGTCCCTTCCCTTTAACTTATTTTGCAAAGTAGCCGTCTTATGTGGTTTGACTTGCCAAGCTGTTAGAGCTTAGCTTAGGGCTCTTTAATGGCTTCCTTACCAAACCACAAGGTTTGCTTGGAATCCTCTTAGGTTTCGTCTTCATTGCCTAAAGGTCTAAGACCTTCCACTTGGGCCAAGAAAGAATCTGAAATACGCCTTAATCCTCTTGGTGCTCTATTAACAACTTGAGCACTTTACCCCCCTTAGCCACCTTACCCTACCCTAACTTAACCACACCACTTAACTACCACCAAAATAATGCAAAATTCTTGACTTAGGAATGAGTTCTAAACCTAACTGAACTATAGAAGATCTTACAACAACCTAGGGATGTTAATCGATAGATTGAGACATTCTTAGGGTGCCCCGGGTTTAAGTGCCACATGCCTTGGTGACACCGTTGGCAATGCGTCACTAATGGAAACATTCCT
Organism: Aquilaria sinensis; assembly: GCA_005392925.1. Lineage (NCBI taxonomy): Eukaryota > Viridiplantae > Streptophyta > Magnoliopsida > Malvales > Thymelaeaceae > Aquilaria > Aquilaria sinensis. The sequence continues at coordinate 116,188 of SMDT01003284.1, forward strand.
TTGGTTTCTTAGAAGCTTGCTGGTGATGCATCCTCAATGTTGGCGGTGCATCGCTGATGGTCTGACAACATTTCATGCACTTATGCTACCTTATACAAAACTTGCTCAATCTCTAAATCCCCAAAGTCAATTCAAATGGGTCTTGATTTTACTTCATTCCAAGTTGTAATAATACATTTACATGCATCATTTGGGATAAATTAACTTGAATCACTTACCTCAAATCATCCTCAAAGCAAAAAGCAAGCAACAAGCATAGATGAGCTTAAATGGAGTTCCTTTGAGTTCCAAGCTTGAATTCAACCAAATTGGATACCAAGGGCACAAAATTAAGACCATTTCTAGCATTTAACAAGCTTAAAACTAACCCATGATGATCATACAAGCTTACCTTCAGGTTTGACCTAGAAACTTGCAAGAACAACTTCAAATGCACCAAATACACCAAAGATGAGCAATGGGCTTGTTGGGATGGCTTTGGGACCTTCAATTTTTGTAAAATATTGGGTGATGTGAGAGGTTTGAAGATGGAGAGCTATGAAAGAGAGGAACCCTAAAAAATGGTGGATGAAGGAGATGATGAATAGTTCCATCTCCACCAATTATATAACCAACTACTCCTACTTAGCCCATTTTTACTCCTTTTGTCACTTTCCCCCAAATCTTGTTTTTACTGAACTTGGGCCACATAAGCCTCCACTAAACTATCCTTCTTAGACCCAAGAAATGTTTTACATGCTTGTACACTTAGCCCCTTAGCTTTCTTAAGCTATCTTTTGACTCTTAATACATAATAGCTCAATTTTCACACTTAGTGCATTTTAACCCTTCCGCTTCTACTTTTTGTTCAAATAGCTAGAAATAGTTATGGTCTTAAATTAATTAGCTCAAAACACTTGCATAACCTAATTTCATTGAAATTATGATCATGCCACTATCTTGAGACAAAATTACTATTTTTCCCCTTTTTGCCCATTAGGTGCCAATTATACTTTGGAACTCAACTTAATCTTACTTAGCCTACTTTTCTTGTGTAATAAAACAACATTGAGGAAAAATAACTTGGGACTTAGTTAGCTTGGAATCCAAACTATGGGAAGTACTTGGGGAACCTTTACATACATTCTCCCATCCTTAAGAAATTTGGCCCTCCAAATTTTGATTCTTAATTGAGCATAACACTTGGATGTTATTCTTGTTACATCCCACTCAATTCTTACTCATGGTCTTCTTCTTACTATGGTTACCAATAGCCCCTTAACCATGAGCTTACATCATGTTCTTAGTTTCCTGCCTTATCGGTCAAGAAATGTCTAATGGTTTTCCCTTGAGAAACCTTTCCCATGGAGACGTAACTTATGGACCAAACACTTGCCTTGGTTAACAATGCACTTCCCTATACTCCTAATTTCCACTTAGGCATTTGCAACATGGAGCAAACTTACCCTTCTTTGGCCTCTTTTTCCTGTTAGGATACTTTTGGGAGTTCTTAGCCTCCACTTGAGTCCTTACTCTTGATGGCAATTAATGCAACCTTATACCTAATGTAGGCTTTTAGGCCCCACGTAGGTGTTTCTCAGCCACCACCACTTAGCTCTCTTGGCACAATTCGACTTGGAAATGCCTGCACCCATCTTAGGCACTTAAGCTTCCTTTGGAACATCATAATCTTATCATCACTTAGTGCCCTTTAGTTTGGTTTCTTAGGTAGCTATTCACACTTACTACCTTCGGGTTCCTTAGCCACTTTAGGCATTCATAAGCTTGACACCCTTGAGCATGGTATAGGCACCTTAATTCATGGACTTTTCATCTTTTAGGTGTCCTTAGGTGTACCATAGACTACCTCATTTTTTAAACTCCTCTAGGTAATTATTTAACATGCCTAGGGTCCTCAAGCATTTACCTACCACTTAGCAATTATTTGGCCTTTAACTCTTAAGGTACCTTAGCATACTCCTTGACTTCTTTTCTATTACCTAGGTGTCATTCCTTAAGCAGCTTGGCCTCCTATAGTAACAGGGTGTTCTTGGCCATTATAGCCCTTTTCTTAGGTTTTTTCACATTACTTAAGACTAATCCATAGCACCATTAGTCAACTTTACTTAAGCACTTTAAACACATCACTTTACCCAACATTTCACCACCATGACCTTTAGGCCTTACCTTGATTACTTGGCCACCTTGGGTTCATACTTGGCATTGAGTTCTCTTAGGTTCCACAACCTTTCTTAACTTTTCCTAGGAAGCCCTTAAGACCTTGGCATTTAGCCTTTCATGGTCCTCCTTTAGCTCCTACACTTAGGTACACTTTGTGTCCCACAACTCAAGCCACATCCTTAGCCTTTCTTAGGAAATTTGGTTCACATTATTTCAACTTAGCATTCAATATTTGGGGCTTTCATATTTATCCTGCCTCTTTATGAAATTTGTAGGAGTCTTTCTTAACTCCCCAAACCCATTAGATTAACACAACCTGACTACTGCCTACAAGTGCTCCCAACATACAATTGTGCTTTAATGAGACTTACAAATCTTATGCCTTATTTGAGGTTGCTTTGGTACCTATACGTTGCTTCCTAATATTAAGCATATTCTTAGCTTTTTGCCTCATTAGCCAATCTTTATGCACTAAACACCGTGGCTACTTAGTGTGATTTACACACCTATAGCCCATAATGTGCACACCCTTTCACTTAACTAAAGCCTACAACCCCCTTATGACCAAGGAAGTCTTACTTTGTACCTCTTTGGCCCATATTTCACTTAGGCACTTAAAGTCTCTTTAAATACTTAGATCTCCTAGAGTATTCACTATGATTCATTCTCATGGGCTATTAGTGATTAAAGGCTATTATTTAGCAGCTCAACTTATAGGACTCACTTGGTAGTTCCAACTATCTTAGCTCTAAAAATTTTATCTTGAGGTTTCAATTCCTTTCTTGGCCACCTACTTGTCAAAGAGTCTTTCTTAGTTAGCACCTAACCACACTTTGACTCTTAGACTACTTACTTACCTTTTTACCCCTAGGGCAATGTAGAATCATAAATGCTTCTTAAGCTGCTCAAGCTTACTTAACAACAAACCTTAACTTTTTGTTGCCTTTAATCCTGCTAATGAGGATATTACCTCAACTCACACTTAGCTCCATCTTGAGCCTTTCAATATTTAAGACCCTAACATAGTCTTTATACCATCAGTACCATTGCCAATTCTTTCTATTTCATTCAGGGCCCTTCAATAATGGAGGACACTTTAGGCCTTGGGTTCCTCTTTCTTACAAACCTTTAAGCTAACTTAGGTCTGCACTTTTAGCCTTTTTGTTTAAGGCTTTTTTTAGCTTTTTTAAACTCACAAAGAGCCCTACTATCTAAAAGGGTTGGACTCCTAAACTTTCAAGAACAATGATCAAATCACTTTTACTCTCCATGAGTAGCCTTTGCCATCATAGGTATTTTTAACAACTTTTAGGTCCCATGTTGAAGCTTTTTAGGATGTCCCCTTTTTAACTCATTGGAGTTGTCTTCAAAGACTTATGGCTATTGGTGCTCTCATGGTTCCTCCTTACACTCCCATGTTAGGTTATAATTGCTTAGGAACCTAGAGATTACTTTTTTGGTCTTTTAGGTTTGGGTTAGCTCTTGAACCTTGACCAACTTACCAAAACCAAAGGACTCACCTCCTTAAGAAACAACACCCTAACAAAAATTTCATGATTCTGAGACCTTTGGTTTATGGTTGTAAACCTTCACTTAACCATCTTTTCACAATTATTGTGAGTTCTTAGGATACCACTTGCTTTTTCTTCACTTGCAACTTCGGTCTCTAAAAGTTAACTTTTGGCTTTACAAGCCCTCTTACCCTAGTTGTCGGTGCTCGGAGAATTCAATCTTACTTTACTTGGTAACCCTTATGAAATAGTGAACAACACTTCTCAAAATTAGGCCGATCACAACTGTCTTCTAACTATCTTTCCTTAAATGGTCTCTATAGTGCATAAAGCATTTATTACACTATAGGTACAAGTTTGATCAACTTAAGGATCAACTCATGGCATGACTTACCAACTCTTTTGTGCAAGGCACCCTTACCCTCGAGACACTTCTAAGGGTCACTTATGACTGGCATGGTTAACTCAGCCCTTATGCCTTTAACGAATCATCTTCTTGAGTGTTGCCACATTGTTCAATTATCCACAACCATAGATTACTGCATACTTGCTACCCCTAAGCTTTTAGGCAAAACCTTAACCACTTTAAAGGTCTAATCAAAACTTACCTTTTTTTTAGGCTCTTATGGGTTGACATGCCCACTCTTTATTTGCAATCCTAGCTTTTTAGGAAGGCTAGTCACAACCATAAACATAGCAGTAAAAACAACAATAAATATTTACCACTATGCTGTAAACTTAAAGTTGCCTTTTTTTGTTTTCAGCTCCATGACCAATCAACTAGTCCATGTAAGTTTTGTTGGTTGCCTTTGAGTATTGGGGGTGCTTCCTCGTTGATTGAGGACTTATTGAGCTTTGCCTTGTTCAGGCCTTGGCCTTAAGCATATTCTTGGCCTTAGTCCTTTACATTCCTAGTTTCCATGCACCTGGTGCATAGCCCTCTTTTTTGGTTTGTGTCATTCTTCCTTACTCCTTGGTTTCCACGGACTCCAAATTAAATGGTCCTTATGTGAGCTATTGCATTGGGCCTCAACTTACCTTGAGGTGGAGATGTTATTCTCTTGCCTGAGTGCACTTATAGTCCTAGTGCACCCTAGCTCTCACTCCATAGCCTTATGCTCTCTTGGTGTTCATGTTGCCCATTACCTTTGGGCATTGATAGTTCACTTGGCCTCAATGCACCCTTAGTAACTTAGTGCTCTTTGCCCCTTACCTTTGGCCTCTTTGACAACTCATAGAATTGTGTCCTTATCCATTTAACTGCAGGCATTTCCTTGACCTTGTTCTTGCCTTTAGGGTGAGGATTCCTCCTTTGGTCTTAATGTACTAGTAAGCCTTAGCACACTTTAATTCTTACCTGTTAGGCATCAACCATGGTATCCCCTCCTTCGATGGTTGGGCATGCTTCTTCAGTAACTCGCACTATAGTATTACTAGGACTATACAATAAAATTTCCACCTTCCCTGTGGCTAACACCATAAGGCAACTTGGACCCTTACTCGGTCGTTTGCCTCAACACAAGCACCTTACCAAGTTCGCACCAATATACCTGCAACCAAAGCCAAATGACAATTCTAGAAATACTTATAAGTAGTACAAACCATACAAAGCATATGGACACACTTAGATCTTAGTTACTTATTGCCTCAAGTAGGACCACTTACCTGCTCTGATACCAACTATGGCAAAATAGGATCCCAGTACCTTGATTTGCTAACACTGGTAGGGCCTTGATAACCATGATCCTAGTTAGGTTTCCATTGACTAGTTAATACTTGCAAAGTATCTTAAAACATTTACATGCAACTAGTTTCTTAGCCTATCCTACATAGAAAATATGCATGCATCGTCCTAGCTATGCAATAACAAATAAATAGGTGAATGATAACAAAACAATGCCATGGCCTTTATATTTAAGAAAATAAATTAAAACAAGCCAGGACATAAAAACTTTAGTTGTTTTAACTTCAAGTAATAACTATGTTCATATATCTCAATCTTATATGCACCGAAATGTAACCCTAGTGTCATACACACCAATGGACATTAGTAGAGGCAATCTCTTTGTATTAAAGTGTCATACATTTAGAAGAAGCAAGATATATCTACTAAGATCCATCCTTAGCTCTTCACCCAAGCAAGAAAGCTTCATGTAATAAGCCATACTTTTCTTGTATTCAATTAGCCTTAAACTGAAAGGCAATCACTTTGGTTAGCAATAACTTATGCTACTTTTAAAATAATAAAACTTAGCCTTAACAACTACCCCTTACTAACTGTTAAGCCTAACTAGCCTGCTTATTTCTTGCACAACACTTAAGGGATGAGTACTCTAAAGTACTTAGTAAGGGATTCAGCAGTTGCAGGGGAAACATATGCAAGTATGCAAAGCATAGCAAACATATGTATATCATACAAAATAATCAAGCAATCAACAACAAAATTGATAACAAGAATAAGTACCACAAACAATGAAAATAATGGATGGATGGATGGACGAATGAAATATGCACATGCAAATGCACTTAGGACTTCCTTACACACATAGGTGTTAAACTTGTTGTGAACTCTTATAGTTGGGGTGCTTGGATACTAGCCCTCATATCCTAAATCAGCACTTAACCAACCCTATGAAGTCCTCTTATAGGTGCCTTAAAGTAAGCCATCTCTTACTCAAACCTTGCCCGCCTCTGATGAGCTACTTAGAGCAAGTCATTACTTACTCACCTCTTACCCGTCTCTTCCCTTTAACTTATTGTGCAGGGTAGCCGTCTTATATGATTTGACTTGCCAAGCTATTAAAGCTTAGCTTAGGGCTCCTTTGCGGCTTACTTACCAAACCACAAGGTTTGGTTGGCATCCTCTTAGGTTTACTCTTCATTGCCCAAGGGTCTAAGACCTTCCACTTGGGCCAATGAAGAATTTGAAACCTATCATAATCCCTTTAGTACTCCATTAACAACTTAAGCACTTTAACTCCCTTGGCCACCTTACCTCACCCTACCTTAACCACACCACTTAGGTACCACCTAAGTAATGCATAATTTCTAACTTAGGAATAAATTCCAGACCCAACAAAAGCTAGAGAACATGTTATAATAGGCTAGGGATGTTAATCTAGAGATTGAGACATTTTTAGGGTGCCCTAAGCTTGAAGGGCTTAGGCCTTATTGACACCATTAGCAATGTGTCACCAAAGGCAACAAACTTCTAGTTTCCTTGAAGCTTGCTGGGGATGCGTCCTCAATGTTGGCAACGCGTTACCAATGGCATGACAAAATTTCCTGCACTTATGCCACCTTGCACAAAACTTGCTCAATCTTTCAATCCTCAAACCCAATTCAAATGGGTCTTATTTCTACTTCATTCAAACATGTAATACTAAATTTTCATTCATTATTTGATCTAAATTAACTTGAATCCCTCACCTTAAATCATCCTCAAAGGAAGAAGCAAGCAACAAGCACTGGTGAGCTTAATGGAGTTCCTTTGAGTCCCAGGGTTGAATTCAACCAAATTGGACACCAAGGGTGCGCAATTAAGATCATTTATAGACATTTAACAAGCTTAGAACTAAACCATAAGGATCATAGAAGGCTACCTTAGGGTTTGAACCAAAAACTTGCAAGAACAATTTCAAATGCACCAAAGATGAGCTAAGGGCTTGTTGGGATGACTTTGAGATCTTCAATTTTCATGAAATTTTGGGTGATTTGGGAGGTTTGAAGATGGAGAGCGATGGATAGGAGGTAGCCACAAAAATGGTGGATGAAGGAGATGATGAATAGTTCCATCTCCACCAATTATATAACCAACTACTCCCATGTAGCCCATTTTTGCTCCTCTTGTCACTTTGGCCCCAAATCTTGTTTTTACTAAACTTGGGTCACTTAAGCCTCCACTAAACCATCCCTCTTAATGTTTTTCATGCTTATACACTTATCCCCTTAGCTTTCTTTAGCTATATTTTTCCTTTTAAGACATAATAGCTCAATTTTCACACTTAGTGCATTTTAACCCTTCCACCTCCACTTTTGGTTCAAATGGCTAAAAACACTTATGGTCTTAAATTAATTAGCTCAAAACACTTTCATGAACCTAATTCCACTTAAATTATGATCATGCCACTAACTTGGGCCAAAATTACTATTTTACCCTTTTTCCACTTAGGTGCCAATTACACTTTGGAACTTAACTTAATCTTACTTAGCTTGTTTTTCTTGTGTAATAAAACTTCATTGAGGAAAAATAATTTGATATTTGCTTACCTTGGCATCCAAACTATAGGAAGTACTTAGAGAGCATTTACAATTCTGTTCCACTTTGACAAAGGCTGCCACCTCATGGTTCATGACCAATAGGGGTAAGGATTCCATTATTTTAGGGACCATTCTTAGGTTTTCCTTAGACATTTTTTGGGGAGCATATTGACTCCAAGATGGCCACCAATTTGTGAGAAACAAGACAGGCTAAAGACGTGTCCTTGAAAGGAATCATAAGTAGGTTCAATGCTTAAGTCATACAATTACAGTATCTGTCCCCTTAGTTATATTTAGTTGTTATTACCTAAGGTTTGTTGAAAGATTCTAGGATGGCTTGCCATTACTTGAGAATCCTATGAGAAACATCAAGGAGTTCCTTGACCAAGATACTAGATGCATGCATGTAGAGAAGCTTCATAGGCCAACACAGCAAAAAGAGCAACCCAGAATAAAAGAAGGTGGATCCTCCTCATGGAAAATGAGTAGAGGACCTGACCCCATCCTATCACCCCTGAAGGAAACAATGGAAAACATCATACACATGTTGGAAAGGAGGAATATGGTGCCAAAATGACCCCCACCTATGGGCCTTACAAATAAGAAGGATATAAGGAAGTACTGCTAGTACCTTAAGAATAAGGGGGAACGATACAGAGGAATGTTGGCAGTTAAAGCAGCACATAAAGGAGGTGACCCAAGTAGGCAAAGTATAAGAGTACATAGCTAAGGCTGATTTTCCCTGTAAAAAGTGGGAGTAGAGACCCCACAGGATGGACGATGACGATGGTGACCGAGATAGAGATCATTGGAAGGAAAATGCAAACATAAGTATAATTTCATATTTGCCTAGATATTAAATGGCTTGCAATGGTCTTTGCAACCTCTCTATGGGATACCACTATGTTTGTAGACTAGGCCTCAGTACGATAAAGCTATATGGCCAACTTATGAGGCCTTTGAGAAATCTAGAAGGAGGAGCAGCTAGAGAAGAAATAGAAGAAGGTTGAGTGTTTTGACAGTGAGCAAGGGATTCCCTTGTCACAAGACTAGGAGGAGGTTGAGATAGGACCCGGAAAGGTGGTGAAAAATGGAAGAGATTTCCCTCCCAAGGTAAAGAATTTTTTTAATGAGTTTCTATGTACTAATATAGATATATCTACATGGTCTTGAAGTGATATTCCAAGAATAAACCTAGAAGTCATCATACATAAGTTACAAGTTGGACCTTCTGGTTAACCAGTTCAACAAAAGAAGCAAAACATGGCTTTGGGAAAAAGAAATTCCATTTGAAAGAAGGTCAAGAAGTTGCCAGAGGTAAGGATTATTCAAGAAATACAATACCCTGAATGGTTAGCCAAATTACTCTTAGTCAAGAAAGAAAATGGGGATTGGTAAATATGCATAAACTATATCAATGACGCCTACCTAAAGGACCCATATCCATTAACAGCCATTGACTAGTTAGTCCAGACCGTTGACAAATTCAAGATCCTATTTTTCATGGGTAACTTTAATGGGTATCACCAAATTAGAAAGGTTCCTAAATATCAGAAAAAAAAACTACCTTCACCATTGGAGAAGCAGCCCATTGGCGTGAAGAATTCAGGTGCAATGTATTAGCTCCTAATGAGCAAGTTTTTTGCAAAACAACTAGAGTGTAACGTGAAGGTATACATGGATCACATGATCATTAAGAGAAGAATGATGGATTGACACGTCAACGGCATTGTGAAACATTTTAGAGAATAAGGTAGTTCAACATGAGGTTAAACCCCTGAAAATGCATCTTCAAAGTCAGAGTAGGAAAATTTCTGGGATACATAGTCTCGGAAAGATGAATTGACACCAACCTTGATAAAATTGAGGCCATCTTGATGATGCTTAACCCACAGAGCAAGAAAGGATATCTAAAAGTTAGTAGGGAGATCAACTGCCCTTCGACGCTTTGCATCCAGGTTTGGTGATTGATGCTGCCTTTTTTTCCATATCCTTAAAAATGGGATGGAAATTAAGTGGATGGAAAAATGTTAAGTGGCTTTTGAGAAAATTAAATAAGGCTAAGGATGAAATACTCCCAAAGTACGCAATACACCAATAGTTTAGATTTATTTACAAGTTTGCTACAATCACATCTTCCTCTCCAATTATTGCACGCTCTCTCTTCTATCTCACCTGATCTTCTTTTCTTGTCCATCTAGCCTACCACAATTCAACTTGATTCATTTAGTCAAATCCTAGGTTAAGGACAATGGCAGACAATTGTGATATTGGCATCAATAAAGAAAAAGATAGCTCTATCGAACCCCAAAGGATTCATTAGAAGTACTTAGAGAAAAGCTAATGAATTTATACCATGCACCCTCTATGAATTAGAAAGGTAAATTCCATTTGTTTAGCATTATGAATTAGCTAAACCTCAATTTTATTTTCTTTGTTTATTTTCCACATATTATCAGTGAAGCATAATGGAGCTCATCCGTGTAGTGGTCAAGATGGTTGAGATGGCTTGATTTGTCTCCATTTCCATGATTTTTTTGTCCATGTAATTAATTTCCATTAATTAATAAATTAGGTAGGTAGGTAGTGTTTCCTATTTTTTTTTATTCTGAAGTTTTTGCTTTTGTTGCATGTGATGCCATTTTCTTGGTAACTAGACTATTAATAACCTTTTTTTCTTTTTTTCAAATTGCAATCATCATGAATGATTTACAGAGAATAAAGTGCAATCAATTAATGCTTTCTGAGTAATCCATGTGGTGATGGTATGGCCAATGGTGGTAGAGATGCCAAATTGGAAGGTGACGAAGGGCTTTGATTTAAGTTTACTGGAGTGGGTTAGTTTCTGGTAGCACCTTAGCGTTACCAAATTATGCAATGGAATGATGGATGGTTGAATGGATTAGCCAATTTTTTGGGCTATTTTTGTTTTTTTTTTTCAATGCAATCCTATTTTTTTGCTTGCCTTTGGCTGGGGAGTATAATGACCTTTGCATGCCATCTCTTTTGCTGTATTATCTCTGAAAATATACGCATATCAATTTGTATCATACCTTGCGTAAGTTTTGGTATAACATATATTTTATCAAATGTGTTCATATATTTTAACAAGAAAGAAAAGAATGAGAGAGAAGTTATATAGATTTTTTTAGAATGATTATTGTATTATTCCATTTAATAAGTAGTGTTGTTTCATTTTTTCAAATGTGTTATTTTGTAATATGTTGTTCATTTTACAAGATGTGTCGTTAGTAAATTATGGTGTTCTATTCAATAAGAAGTGTGCTATTTTGTAGTACGTTGTTTATTTCATAAAACATGCTATTTATAAATTATGGTGTTTTGTTATTTAAGAAGTACTATTCTATTCATACAAATGTATTGTTCCATAATATGTTGTTCTTTTCATAAGCTGAGCTTTTCGTAAATTATGGTGTTCTATTTAGCAAGAAGTGTTGTTTTATAATATGTTATTCATTTCATAAGAAATATTGTTCATAAATAATGTTGTCTGATTCAATAAGAAGTATTGTTCCATCCAGATAAATGTGTTATTTTTTAATATTTTGTTCATTTCATAAGATGTGCTGTTCATAAATTACGTTGTTTTGTTCACTAAGAAGTGATGTTCTATTTATACCAATGCACCATTCCGTAATTTGCTTTTCATTTTATAAGAAATATTGTTCATAAATAATGTTGTTCTGTTCAATAAGAAATATTGTTTTATTGAGACAAATGTGCTGTACTATACTATGTTGTTCATTTCCTCGAATGTACTGTTCACAAATGACATTGTTCTGTTCAATAAGAAGTGTTGTTTCAATTTTATAAATATAGTATTCTGTTAAATATTATTCATTTTATAAGAAATACTGTTAGTAATTGTTCAATTTAATAAGAAATGTTCTTCAATTCAGAAAAACGTGTTGTTCTATAAAGTGTTATTCCCACAAACAAATGTGGTGTTCTTTAAAGTGCTATTCTTTTCACACAAATGTATTATTCTATGAAGTATTGCTCCCTTTATACGAATATGTTGTTTAAGACATGGTGGCAATTTTATATGGCTGTAGCATTATACACTGGGTGTATTGAATAGCTATCCATAAAAAAATACCTATGGCGACTCCAAGTGCTTAAGCAACTTAACCGAACAAGCCATTAATTCTAAATTTTGTAGTTACTATCGGCTTAATTAGTGCCATGAAGGGGCTTCGTTACACTCCTTCATTACCCCACTAAAATTTTCTAAAATGTTGGGTACCTAGGTATATATCTTAAAAATTAGGTCATTAGATGTTATTTTACTTATATATGCCCCCACAAAGACTTAGAGTTCTTAAAACCATAGGATGTATTTGTAATAAATTCATTAACATAGTCCTTATCCTATCATTTTATTTTCACTTATTGATCAACAAATGAAATTTTAAGGACTAACTTATGATTAACTACAATTTGACTCTTTTACTCAAACTTCTTGTGTATGCCACAAGCAGAGGCAGACAAACTCATATCTGGCATCGCTAGTTCACTTGTGCTCTAAAAGACTGAAAAACCAAGGATTGAATTTTGTTCTCCATTATAATTCATCATTGCCATTGCCTGATTCCATACTTCTGCTCATCAATTTGTGATCCCCGACTCCGCTTCCATGCTACCCCTTTGGCTCTTACCCTCATCATTTTTCTTCTTCTCCTCCTAGCTGGCTGGCCTTGATTTAAAGGTTAGTAATTTTATCTTGGCTTACTAGGACTCCAAGTTGTTGAATATATCAACTTTTGTAGAGCCTAGGCGTTCAGTGTTAACAATTCAATTTTTTCTATAAATAGTGTGTTTGTCCTCCTTTGTTTGGTAAGGTTATGAATTTTCTACATTCTAAACTCCATCATCCACCTTTAGAATGTGAAAAATCTGAATGTGGTAGTCACTTCTTTGAATAAAAAGAGTCCAAGAATTTCAAGAGAGCAATTTATTCTTTTAGCATAGACATATAATTCTTGAACCATAAATAAAATTGCATAAGTGCCAATATGCCATACAAAAAGACTGGATAAGAATATCCTTTATAAACAAGCAAGCTATACTAAGGTCTTAAATTTTTATTTTGCTCTTTCAACAATTTGTAAGGGTTGAAGATGGAGAAATATTGCATAAGGAAGAAACCACTAGAACAAGCATTAACTCCAAACAAAGACTCCAACAATTTTGGACAAAGCTTGAAAAGAGCTCTTGAATAAATTAATGTAAATGATCTTCCTACATACCCTAAATTGCTCTTGAATAAATTAATGTAAATGATCTTCCTACGTACCCTAAATTAAGGAAAAAGATATCTAACTATCATTCAAGTGATTGTGACAAGGTTTGAAGAACATACTTACAAAGAGGTTCTTATCAACCTTATGGTTATAAATTTCCCCAAAAGAGATTTTGTGAGGTTAATCATAAATTTAATGCTTTTTAGTTTGACTTATATAAAAGATGGTTGGAATATAGTTAGAAGAAAGATGCTACATTTTGCTTATATTGTTATTTGTGTGGATATGATGGTGGAGAAAAATTAAAAAATGAGTTTTTTTTACTATTGGGGGATTTAACAATTGGGAAAAAAAATGAAAGGTTTTAAGTTCATATTGGAGGTATCAATAGTGCTCATAATCAAAGTTAGATAGAAATGTGAAAATTTGATGAATTCGAATTAGTGCTTATAGTCTGAAGTTGCTAAAATGCAATATGAAGCTCATTTGACTACTTCTATTGATTGTGTATGATTTCTTCTACAACAAGGTTTGGCATTTTAAGGTCATGATGAGTCAAATGATTGTAATAACAAAGGAGATTTTCTAGAACTTCTAAAATTCATGGTTGAAAACAATGAGGAAATAAAAAAGGTTATCTTGCATCATTCACTTGGAAATAATGAGTTATCTTCTCATTTGATCCAATTGCACATAGCTTTAGCTTGTGCTCTTGAAACAAGTAAGGCAATTTTTGGGAAATTATTTTTTTGCAATATCGGTTAATGAATGCCTTGATTTATCTTGCAATGACCAAATGGCTCTTGTTCTTCAATATGTTAATGGTAAAAGATGCACCATTGAACAATTCTTTGGGATTATGCACGTCTCTAATGCTTGCCTTTTTTCTTTGGAAACATCATTTATGTCATTACATGCAAGGCATGAGCTATGTCAAAAATTCATGGGCCAGTCTATGATGGGACTAGCAATATGCGAGGTGAGTTTAATGGGCTTGAGAGCTTAATTATGAAAGATAATAAATTTTCATTCTATGTCCATTGCTTTGCTCATTAACTTCAATTAGCTTGTTGCCGTAGCTAGGAACCAAGTTGATGCTGCTTTGCTCTTTAATATGACCAGGAGTTTAACTAATGTTGTTGGAGCATCTTGGAAGCATAGAGATATACTTCATGAAAAATAATCTAAGAAAATCTTATAAGCAATTAAAAATGGTAAGATTTTAAGTGGAATAGGCTTACACCAAGAACATAGTCTCCAAAGGAATGTGATACATGATGGGTCTCTTATTGTGGTGCACTAGTTAACATCATTATCCTGTTTACTTCTATTCTTAAGGTACTTGATTTTTTTGTTGAAGAAGGAGCAAATCTTGAGCAAAAGGCTTTAACACTTATTTTATTGGATTGGGCACAATCTTTTGGGTTTGCTTTTACTAAATATCTAATGAAAATTGTTTTAGGGATCACAAATGAGTTGTCATTAGCATTACAAAGAAAAAGATCAGGATATTATAAATGCAGTGAGTTTTCCAACCAAACTTCATCTAACTTTTTTGTTGCATTTATTTTCTCATCTAAGTGTGTTTTTAGCTTCCTGTCTTTCTCCCTTGCTCAATTTCTTCCATTCTTGGTTCGGCCAAAAAGAATAATGCAAGGTTCTTGAAGAGCTTAAGGATTACATAAAACATAAGGCATCCATCAAGTAATATCAAAGCTAGAACTCGAAGACAGGACCAATCTATCTCGTTTTGAGTTTATTTAGATTTGTTTTTGATTCATTCTTGCATTATTTCATCCATCCTAACTTGTTTTGTTCTTGTTTCTTTAAAATTGCATCATTTGTGCTCAAGTCATCTAAATCATGCCATTCTTGTTATTCCTTCATTCAAGTATTTCCAAAAACTATTTCCATCCATCATTCACGTGTCATGCATCTGAAATATTTAAAAAATACCAAAAATAATTTTATTATTTTTCTATTTAAGTTCCATTCTTTGAATGTAAGTTTCATTATTTCAATTACTTTTGCTATAAGAATTTGATAGCCGAAGTGCTATCGCCCTGACCACCTACCGACCTCGGGAAGGAGGGGGCCAGACACCTGAGCCATACAACCTCGGAAAGGACTCCGGAGTGAAGGAAGTCATACACCTGAGGCACACGACCTCGGTAGCTTACCAATTCCAACTTCGGGAGCCAGCGTAGCTCCTCCTTCGGAATGATCGAACCAGCTTCGGGGGAGAAAGACCAACAACCCTCTGCGGGAGAAAGTCCCCCGAAGATGGGGACGCCGAAATTTCAGTCTGACTCCGGGAAAAGGCCCCTCACCCCGAAGTGAGACATCAACCAAAGGGACCTCGGTTGTACGGAAAGAGCCATCAAGGAGTCTCTGACACTCCACTCGCATACGTCTCCGACACATCGCCTCCAGACGCGCTCTGACACGCCGTCGCAGTCTAACGTCCTGTCACGTCGAGCTACACCTACCACGGCTCGCGGCCCGAGGAGCCAGCAGGCGACTAGGGGCCCCCGCGCCCAAAAATATGAACACCATTTGTCCATACACGTGCCACAATCTGAAGGGATCACCCCCTCCCTTATATACCAGGGAAATGGTCACAGACAGGGGGCTCCTCTAGAGAGAAAAAAGAGGACAGAGAGGCCGGAAAACAGAGGACGCTCTCCTCCCTCCGCCTGAATACTCTCCCTTCAGCCCTCAGAAAGACACGCCAGGCAAGAGCTTTTGGTGCTTATTACTATGTCCCCTTCTCTCTAAAAGCACTGACTTGGGCGTCGGAGGTTCCCCCCCGGAAAACCACCCCGGGGGCCTCCTAACCCCTGTTTTCTGAGTGTTTCAGCCAGGTCTCCCTGAAGAATCTCCCCTCCAGGCTCTCTCCCATACCGGAGGTCCTTCCCGTCATCACCCTGTCACGGGACCAAGAAGCTGCCGGCCATCACTTAAGGTGATCCACCCAGGACACCAGTCTTCCTTCTGGACTAGCCTGCACCTCCAGGACCCCCTGCTGCCCTCACCACTGCACACAGTGGAGATGCTGGCTCCACCAATCGGACTCGCATTAGATGGCGCCGTCTGTGGGAACCACACCCAGGTTGCCGAAGTTGAAGCTCGGCGTTCTAAGGAGAAGGGACTCCCGAGGTCCCCGTCTGCGCCAGAGATTCAACGGGCAACCGAATAATGGCAGCAGGGACTTCCCTGACCGAGGGCGAGCGCCCTCTGACTACTACCATAGGCTAGTCTGCGTGAATTTCCACGCCCTGTCGTGGCCGAAATGACGCGGCAGTTAAGCCGAAGATGGCCGCAGCAAAATTCGGGCCGAAGGCCCCCTCATCAGTACCTCGTTGGGATGAGAGTCCCATATCAATTCACAGGAATTTGGGAAATGGAGATCAACGAGATGAGTCCTCGGCGGGAAGCATGCTCCCCGGAGTATGACCTACGGGAAAAGCAGGGTCGGGATGACCCAGACCTCCCCGCCTAAAGAGTTCTGCACCAGAGAAAAAAAAATCGCCATCTCCTCGGCAACGAAGTCAAAACCCATTGCCCCGAAAGGTCGTCTACGACTTGACTGGCGGGCAGAAGGCGCCGACTCTACTTCCCTGGACACGCTATCACTGTCCGAAGTGACACGCCTCTGAGCGACATCGTGAAAAAGAGTAGAGCATTTGGAAAAGACTATCAAAATGGTGCATCGAACTCGGAAAGTACTACATCACGTATGAGCCTAGAAGGGCAGTGAACGCCCGGGTACTGGCAGACTACATCGCCGAAATCCCAGAAGTAGGGAAGGCTGAAACCAATAAGGGAGACAGAGCGAGGGTAGATCTAGAATGGAAACTCCTTGCCAGTGGAACCCCTAGTGCAGTACGTCAGGGCGCTAAGATGCCTCCTTGAGCACCCAAAGGCAGGGAGGCCACCAAAACGATCAAATTTGATTACCAAAAGTGTTGGGCCATCCGAGCATGACAACGCTAGGTATAATAACCTCGCACGAAAGATGGAAAGATCCTACAAAGAGGAACCTCGCAACCAAAGAAGTCCCAAAAATCCTCATGAAGCGGTAGAAAGTGCAAAGACCTTCCGGACGATATTTCCTGATTAAGGAAAAACTATAAAGGCAAAGGTACGCAACACCGTTATTAAGATATATTGGTAAAAAAGGTGCAGGACAATTCATCCAGTAGGTGTGAAAATGGCCAGAGACACACCAACACCTAAAGACTGCCTTCGAAGCGGATAACCTCGGAGAGATTACACCGAGCCACTCCAGGCAGCACCCGAAGATGTGAAGTTCTGCGTGATAGCAGAGTACTACTTCACTGAGTGGGATGAGGCAGGACCCCTAGCGACCATGCCGGTAAAAGAAACACAAAAATTCATCTGGAAGAACATAGTATGCTGATTTGGCATAACGACGGTGACACTGGCCAATAATGATTTCCAGCCCATGAACAAAGGATTTCAAGAATTCGTCACCGACCTTGAAATAAAAAGGCACTTCCATCCACTAGCTCAACCTCTGAGTAACAGACAAGTAGAGGTAGCCAAAACAAGGATTGAGGGACTAAAAGAGAAGCAAAGGGAAGTGGCCGGGAGGACTTCCTACTGTACTAAGGAGTTATCAAATGACTCCCCGAGGGACCAAGGGAGACACACCTTTCTCACTTATCCAGCCATTGTCCATTGGAAGTAGTTTGGCCAGCATAACAGATGTTTGACAAAAGAAGAAATGTAGAGGAAATGTCCTCGGGTTAAGAACTGAGCTCGACCCAGTTGTCAAACACTGAGAAGCGGTCGAGCCCGAAAGAAGAGCCTTTTGGGAAAAAGGTGGCCATAAGTGCAAGTCTGCAGGATAGGCCAAAAGGAATAAGGAAAAGGAGACCTCGCCCCTGAAAGGCCAAATTAGAACCCCGAAAACCGTCCTACGGGGTACTTCGACCAAACAAAAAAGGGCCTTATTTGGTCCTAAACGATGTCCGAATGGGAGCATACAAGCTTGGCAACACCGAAGAAGGAAAACTGAAAAGTACAAGGCACTCGGGCGCCTTAAAGAAATTCTATACTTAGAATTTTTAGACAAGAAATGGTGCAAGCCAGAAATTTGTCTAAGTATAGAAAGTTTTCCCCTGCATAAGAATGTTCGCCGAACAAAGCTGAAGTATGGACTCCTGAAAGTCTCCTGTTCCTTCCGAAGTCAGTTGGGTTATATGCCCAAAAGAGGTCAAGTCTACCGAACACGGCCGGCAAGGGCAGGCTAAAATTCGCCTAAGGGAACTTCGCCAACTGTGAGATTCCGCCCGAAAGGTGGCCAACGAAACGGGCAAAGAAATACTTTTCCGATGTCCCTTGACCGAAAGTGGTTGGGATAACTGGGAAACAAAAATTGCTCAAAAAAGACTTAGCCAAATTATGAAAGAACATTTCATTGAAGGAGAAAATTCATTGAAGAAGGTCTTGGTACAAGGAGAAGATTACAAGAAGAAAAGTAAAAAGAAAAAGAAGAAGGCAAAGGTTCTAGAATATCTAAGAGACCCCGGCATCATGGGAAGCTTCGACTCCTGAGCCTTTCACCGCCGCCTTCGGTGCAGGAGGAGGAAACGTCAAGTTAAGGAACTCGACTCTCGACCAAGTCCACCGAGGCCCCCCGGGAATATCCATGACAGCCAGAAAGGAAGGATTGAGGTCTGGATACTTATTCAGAAACTGATGACGAGCTAGCCAGAAGCCGTCTTAAAAAGCAACCTTGGTCGCCTGGACGGCTTTGTCTCTTTCAACGTCTAACTCGTCCGCCTCATTATGAAGATCCGAAACCTCCTTCCGAAGGTCAAAAATCTCCTTCTCCAGCTCCTCGGTTTTCTTCTTCTTCTTCGAACCCTCCTTCAGTGAGTCAACCTTGGCCTGGAGTTCAGCATTTTCAGCCATTGCCTTCGCCAGGAGGGCAGACTCCCCTTCTTTTTCTTTCTGAAGGGTCTCGTTGGCCGAAGTCAGGCTGACTAATTTGTCGCCAAGGTCGGACATCTTCTTGGAAAAATCCTTCAAGAGCTCCTCTTGGCCCTTCAAGAATTCCTCCCGAAGACTGGCAATATTCTCCTTGCATATTTGGCTCAACTTGGTGTTTGTCAGCACCGAGTTGGCACAAAAGACTTTGGCCTTCTCCAATTTGTCTTCGGCCCAGGCTCGAACCGAAGACTGCTTTGCTGCCCAAGCTCGGAGGTATCCACTGTACCCCAAAAGCTGCAAAAAAGAAAGGTACTTAGTGAAATTTGTGCAAGAAAAGCCAAAACACTTAGACAAAAAAAGTGGGGAGGAAAAGTGAAGAGCCTGAAGAATTACCTGAGCAGCATGTTCGGAAACTTTTACGGCAAGGGCATCCTCAGAGGCACACTCCTCGGTGACTGCCTTGAAGGATGCCTGAGTAAGCACGCCCCTCACCATCTGGGGAGCCATCTCCCGGCAATCCTCGGAAAACATGTTCATGTCCTCCGTGAAAGACCAGAATGGCTCCCTTGGGACTTTGTCCTTCGGGACATGAGAATCCCGAAGAGCCCGCCTTCGGCCATGCTCAACCATCCAAGCTGAGGGCACTAGATCCTCTGCAAAAAGAAACATACATCTTATCAGGTAAAAATTCTTTGGTTATAAAAGATGTAAGATTGCAGGAGAAAAGAGACAAACCTGGCGCAACCTCAGCAACGTCGTCATCAGAGTCCCGGACTTCCTCCACTTCGGCGGGAGTATGTTTTCCTTTGGCCCTTTAGCGTTTTTCTAACTCTTCAGCAGAAGGATCCTCCAAAGAGCCTAGCAAATCCGCCGATGTAACGGGACTCATAGAGGCAGTAGCGGCCACCTCGGCAAGAACCCCCCGGGGGTTTCAGGCTTGGAAAAAGTTGCAACCTTGGTTAAAGTTGCAATGACATCACCAGCCTTAGTGGAAGTAGTAATGACATCGCCGACCTCCGAAACGTCCTCCGATGGGGGAAGAAGGGTGTCCTTCTTTGCCTTCTTGACCGAAGACGGTCCGCTCCCAGAAGTCTTGCGCCTCTTCTTTGTTTGTTCTCTCTTCTTGGCCTGACCAAGGAAGAGAGACTTGTAGTAGGCGGCAGACTTGTCGCCCATCTCTGAAAAAGAGGGAAAACATCAGTGTGAGTCCATGGCACTTATACTGAAAAACTTTGAAAAAAACTTACTTTCAAAAAAGGCTTCGTAAGTGAGCTCGCTCCGAAGGAGCTTCACCAGCCAAGAGTTCTTCCCCTCGGTAACAGGAGCTGGCATGCCGAGATCCGTTTTGTGCTCCGTAACCACCCCCAACTCTCGAAAGACATCCTCGGTCATGAGTTTCCACATGATCGGGAAAGGGTAGAGAGAGCGTGGAGGGACCTCGGCATCCCAATCGGCGACAACACGGACTCGTCTGTCAAAGTTCCCAAACCTCGCCGCCAACTCAGGAGTTAACAGCTTCTTGGGATCCATGACATCCATCTCCAGCTTTCCCCGAGCCCACTTAGTCGGGACGTGCAACCAGGCCTTCGCCACCTTCAGGAAGAAGAACTTCCTTTGCCACCCTCGCCAGCTATCCTTGGTAGCGAAGGTGAACATAAATTTCTTGCTCCCAGATCCCCGAGGTAGCATGACATAAAAGTCACCCTTCGGAACCGGATAGAGCTTGTAATACTGCATGAATAGGATGAAATGGGGTTCTACCCTGAAGATCCCACACATGCAGAAAAAGGCATTAAAATAGCAGTATGAGTTGGGAGGAAACTGATTCACGGCTATGCCATGAAATTGGCAAAAGTCGCAAATCATCTTCGCAGGGGGAAACCGAAGTCCAGCCTTCAGTTGGGCTCAAAAAATGGTAACCTCGTCACCCCAGTTCATAAAGCTAAATTGACCAAGGTGGGGTAACCTTGTGATGGCATACGAAGGAAGGAAAAATTTGGTCTTCCACTTCTCTAATTTTTCAGAAGTAGAGCAACATGGGTGAGACATAAGAGGTTGCCAGCTCTCGGGGATAGGCATGGTTGACTGAAAATGACTTCGGAAAGAGGAAAAATGACTTCGGGAAGCTAAAAGAAAAGCAGAAACCGAAGGAACTCTAGAAGTCAGAACCCACCAAAAGTCTTGCCGAAGTCGGGGTTTGAGGACGCCGTCGTGAAAGGTTGCCGGAAATCGCTCCGCCGCTAAAGCCGCCGCAAAAAAGGAGGAAAAGGCACAGAAGCAGACGAGAGCAAAGTGAGAGCAAAGAAAAACACAAATGAAGAGTATGACAGGAGGAGGCTTTTATAGATCGAGGAAGGGTAGCCAAAAGGGTGTCATAACTGCTGCGCGAAGGTGAAACGTCGCCATAATTACCCCTCGCGTGCGAAAAGGCGTGCCCATCCCAGCAGATGCCTGCCACGTGTCGCCCATCACCAGAAACTAGGACGCGTTTTCTGACATCCAGAAAACCTGGGCACGCTGCTCGAGACTGGCGCGACTAGTTTCCAGATGCGACGGTCCACTAGCCTATGGTGGGAAAAATAAAAAAGTTGGGTATCTCGAGAACACCGAAGGATGGATAGATAACATCTGTCCGAACAAGACTTATCACCTAGGTGGCAAGGTGCCTCCCTAACCGACATCATACTCCGAGTGTAAATCCATAAGGTTCGGGGTTCAAGGCTCCGTGCCGCCCTGTTCAATCGAGATGGACATACTACCACGTGGGCCTCCGAGAGCCCATGAGGTCGTCCTGTCAGAACTGCCAATTGGGCGATAGACGGACACCAAAAGGACTACTTGCCGAAGTCTCCACTTCGGCCTTTCCAAGGGGGCATGTGATAGCCGAAGTGCTATCGCCCTGAACACCTACCGACCTCGGGAAGGAGGGGGCCAGACACTTGAGGCATACGACCTCGGAAAGGACTCCGGAGTGAAGGAAGTCATACACCTGAGGCACACGACCTCGGTAGCTCACCAATTCCAACTTCGGGAGCCAGTGTAGCGCCTCCTTTGGGACGACAATCGAACCAGCTTCAGGGGAGAAAGACCAACCACCCTCTGTGGGAGAAAGCCCCCCGAAGACGGGGACGCCGAAATTTCAATCTGACTCCAGGAAAATGCGCCTCACCCCGAAGTGAGACACCAACCAAAAGGACCTCGGTTGTATGGCAAGAGCCATTAAGGAGTCTCTGACACTCCACTCACATAAGTCTCTGACACATCACCTTTAGACATGCTCTGACATGGCATCGCAGTCTAACGTCCTGTCACGTCAGGCTACACTTACCACGGCTCGCGGCCCGAGGAGCCAGCAGGCGACTAGGGGCCCCCGTGCCTAAAAATACGAACACCATCTGTCCATACACGTGCCACAATCTGAAGGGATCACCCCCTCCCTTATATACCAGGGAAATGGTCACAGACAGGGGGCTCCTCTAAGGAGAGAGAAAAAGAGGACAGAGAGGCTGGAAAACAGATGACGTTCTCCTCCCTCCACCTGAATACTCTCCCTTCAGCCCTTAGAAAGACACGCCAAGCAAGAGCTTTTGGTGATTATTACTATGTCCCCTTCTCTCTAAAAGCACTAACTTGGGCGTCGGAGGTACCCCCCTGGAAAACCACCCCGGGGGCCTCCTAACCCCTATTTTCTGAGTGTTTCAGCCATGTCTCCCTGAAAAATCCACCCTCCGGGCTCTCTCCCATGCCAGAGGTCCATCCCGTCATCACCCTGTGCGGGACCAAGAAGCTGCCGGCCATCACTTAAGGTGATGCACCCAGGACACCAGTCTTCCTTCTGGACTAGCCTGCACCTCCAGGACCCCCTACTGCCCTCACCACTGCACACAGTGGAGATGCTGGCTCCACCAATCGGACTCGCATCAGAATTGATTCTCTTTATTTTCCTTTTCAATAAAAAACCATCTTGTGGCTTTGAAATCTCATTTCCAGGAAGAAAACAACCAGAAAAAAATGTTAAAATGTCAATTTATAGCAAGCAAAGATCTTTTTTAAAGCAAAACCCTAGTTTACTCGAAACTCTAATCCTAACAAAAAACCCTAGCTTTCTATCTCTTATTCTTTCAATCTTTTATTGTAAGAACATATTGTTTTTATCAGTACTCAATTGAAAGAACATCTTGTTTTTATCACTACCCAACATTTTCCTTTCTATTTTCTTTCTTTCTTAGAATGGTTTGAATTTTTTTGAAAGATTTTAAAAGTGTTAGTGTGCTTTGAGTGAGATCTTTAAGAACTTGAGAGATTTGGTTGTATAAGCAACTTTCTGCTAACAAATTGAGAAAATAAAGTGTTTTGTGAGGATCTTAGATTTCAGGAGCCATATTTAAAGGCCTAGAATAAGACATGTAAGGATTTGATAGCTTTTTCAAACAATGCATGTGTTCATAATTCAAGCTTGTGTTGGAGAAGCTAGAGGAAAATGAAAGAAGGTAGGAGAGGCAAGAGAAGTCGATGTAGGAGTTCAACTCCAAACAAGCACCTATTAAAGGGATCCTAGGCCAAATTCCAAAAGAAGTGCCACTAATGAGAGACCCAACTACAAGTCATGATCCATATGCCTATATGGAGAAGAAGCTTGAGAGCACAATTCATCCACCATTGCTAAGGAAACCCGTGAGGGGACAACCTAGAGAATACCCAAATCTCAACACAATCAAGTTACAAATTCCACAATTCAAGGGTAAAAGTGATCTAGAAGCATTCATTTAATTGGCTGCTACACCTATCCGGAAGATAAGAAAGTAAAGCTTGCCCTTAGAATTTACTGATTATGCACTTGCTCGGTAGGTACAGGTTGTGAGCATAAGGTAAAGAAATAATGAAGACCCTGTTCAAACATGGGGAAATTTAAAAGCTCTTATGAGAAGAAGGTTTGTGCAAAGCTGCTACTAAAGAGAGATTCACCAAAAGCTTTAAAGGTTGTCACCAGGGTCAAGGTCAGTGGAGGATTACTACAAAGAGTTGGAGGTGACCTTAATGAGGGCTAATGTGGATGAAGATTGAGAAGCAACAATGGCAAGGTTCCTATATGGCCCTTGAAATTGCTAATCTTGTTGATTTGCATCATTGTTGATAGTGATTATCCTCTCTCGCTAATTCCATTGATATGCCAGCATTGCTATAGTGCCTTTTCAAAGGAAACTTGAATCACAAAGAAGGGGTAGAAACATCCAATGCTCAAATTAGTTAAGATATGTGAGAGGATAGGGGAATATAAGCACTTTAGCTAGTCTTTGTTACTTTAGTGATGGGGAAGTCATCCTCTATTTAGAGGTCAGGTGGTGATTGGCTCCATTGCAAGCCTCTGGGACTATATGGGGCACATGTATATCAATGGTGAGTTTCCAGGTTGTCATACCGAGGCAACTTGTGTGATGGGTGGTTCTGACATCTGTGCTACTTGGCAAGGTGATACCTTTTCAGGGCACAGGGACAACAACCTTTGTGGTGTTCCTAGGGGAACATCGAGGAACTATTCCCCTGATGGGACCTCAAGGGAACTCATTTGAGGTAAAGTTAGTACCATAATCAAAGTCCTAGAAGTACGTCCGGCAGAGGTGGTCGGGGGTATAGGTTTTCACCAAGAGT
Source organism: Aquilaria sinensis (assembly GCA_005392925.1). Classification (NCBI taxonomy): domain Eukaryota; kingdom Viridiplantae; phylum Streptophyta; class Magnoliopsida; order Malvales; family Thymelaeaceae; genus Aquilaria; species Aquilaria sinensis. The sequence goes on from SMDT01003284.1 coordinate 140,993, forward strand.
ATTTTGGTTGGAATAAAAGGCTCAACATCTGTTGTCTTTTAGTATAAGGTTCTCTATTCCTGTGGTCCTCTATGGTTCTTTTGTATAGGCTCTTCTTGAGGTTTCCTTGGTCAAAGCTTACTTTAATGTACACTAAAAACTACTCATATGTATGGTCCACACTGGTGGTGGTTTGGCTCTTTTGGCCATCAAATGCCCCCTCCCTATTTGTCTAAAGTCAACCTTAGGCTTTTGGAGAGGAAATGATATGTTTTGTTTGTCTTACCAATCTTCCTTGGCGACCGTACTAAACATGTACCTAAGAAATTAAGCCCCTAGGCTCTAGCAGCGCCCTTAAAGGGCTTAAGGTCATCCATGCCCATTCTACACCTATCAGAACTGCATTGCCATGGGAAATCTATGTACTTCATTAGAAAAGGACATTGTGTGATACGTACTTATCAAATGTGGGTTCCTGGTGAAGTGGTAAGGCATATTGTTTGCGGTTTTCTTCATCCCGAATGCTTCTCAAGGATTAGCTTACCCTGAGAACTTGACCTCTTTGGTGTCATGAAGTTCATGCCCAGGGTAATTTTAATTCTTTATCCATGAAGGTGACAAGGTAGGTTTTTGGTCACCTTGAAGTTTCTTGGTCAAGGATTTAAAGTGACCAATCCTTTTTTCTTTTTTTTCAGTAACCCAAGAGAATCTTTTAGTCTCAAGATCGTACTTTGAATTCATGACACCAGAGTAGTATTTTTCCTTTTCAAATGACTACCGAATAGTCTTTTAGAGAGTTATAGTGCTACCCTTCTTAAAATGATAATTTTGCAAATACCAGGTGCCTCGAGATATAAGTGACATTTTATATTCTCCCGTGTTTTTCTAGTCCATGTGTCATTTCCTCTTGGTCCTTTTGCATAGATTGTCACCTCATTTCCCAAAGACAAACATAGCCATTAAGAGGGTAACCATTGCGTCCTTTGGGATTCTCTCATCAAGCTATATATCACCCCCTTTACTAGAGTAGTTCTTTGCTTCTCTCTTATTGCTGGTTTCTCCTTTGCTCTCTGAGTTTCTTCTTTTGGCCTTTTGTTCACGGTGGATTTCTTTAATTTATCCGGTCATCTACTACTCTAGATAATCATCTGTGGCTGAAGGTAGGTTGTACATTAACTTGCATGTTTTCCTTCCCCTTTTTTCTCTAACCGAATTAACAGTTCCTATAGTGATTTTTTTTCTAGTAATAATCTCTGAACCTGAAGTACTGCCATCACCTCTCTTTCTTCCATCCCTTCTCCTTCCTCTAAAAACCCCTAGGTTTATTTAGATGTACATATTAGCTGCACCACTTTGTTGGATATGGAAAAGTGGAAAAAGTTTTTTTTTTCTTTCTCCTGATGCCGTTATTCATCTCTTGAATAAGGATGAATCGAGCTACAGGCCTTGCTCAAATGAAATCACTATTTTTTTAAATCAATTAAAGTCTAGCCTATGATATCATCCTCACTCTATATTAGTAGATTTCTATAACTTTTACAACACAACTGTAAATCAACTTCCTTTGAATTGTTATAGCCATATCAACGTTTTTCTTTGTATCTGTGATGTTTTTGAAATCAAACATAGTTTTCTAGTTTTCATTACAATATTTTATGTTATAGCCTAAGCTGAAGGGGTCTTTTTGCTCTTTGCTACCTCAGGCAGTCCACAATAAGAAGCATGTTTTCATTTATGGAGCCAAGGAGAGTGGGAGGGGATGGCAAAGAAATATATTTTTTTATGATAATCCCATTCTCTTGGAAGATTTCGGGCAAATGGACTTCATACACTTTACAAGTCGATGTAGGTGATACCCAAAGTCTTGGAGACTTTCAAATCTTTTAATCTACAACTTTGGCAAGTTGCAAAGTAGGGGAAAGCACATGAGGATCATGACCTTTACCTTTTTTCCATTAAGTGGGATCAGATGATGCAAGTTCTTTGCCATCTAAAAGTTGTGGAAATGTCTGAGGAAGAATTAGCTGGCACTGATCCTCTAATTTTGGTGAAATTACTTCAGGGGCAATATAAATTTGCTAATGTCCTTAATCATTAGCGCATTTTGTATTTTTCCCTTTTCCCCTAAGTACTTGCTTATTTCCTGCTTTTCTGCGGAAGGTCAAAATCTATGGACTAATACAAGAAGAAATTTTTTTAGGATTAGAAGAGAAGGGAGAAAGAAAGAAGTAAAAAATCTTCAAAGAGGAAGAAATTGATAAAGGCTTTGAAAGATTCTAAAATTAAAAAAGCAAGGGAGGAAGGCACAACTTTCAGAGTAGTTGCCTCTAAGTTCCTTAGTTTTGAAGCTTTAGGCTTAAAGGTTCCAGGCACTCTCCTTACCATTCTTGAAGATGTTCCCCTAAAGACTCCCCACCTCCAAAGATCAAAGGGGAAAGAAAAAACATTCTCTGATGAATTGGAGCAGGTTCTCCTGGATGATGCTCTTGCTTGTCCCTTGATTCTCCCGCTAAGGATGCTAACTAGACAGGCTCTTTTCCCAATTTTACATTGGTGGATTTAGATCCTTTTACTCCATATCCTGCTATTGATGCCTAGCTAAAGATGGATACATTTACCAACCTTAGCCATGATTATTTAGGGACAGAGTCATCGGCTAACTTAAGGGCTAAAGATGAACGTTAAAGGCGGGAGACAAGCACCAAGTTGCCTCCCGATGCTATGCTAAGGTCCCCCATTTGAAGAGTGATTGAAGAGATGAACCTATTCGATTGGGAAGACTACTAGGTGGTGGTCCCTCAGTTGGCCTGAGATGTTATTGTTGTGGCTACCTTCAGGACTTTTTCCACTAACATTGCTGTTCACGAGGATCAACCACTTGATAAAATGGTTGAGTATGCTGCCAAGATACTTCAGGTTTCTTAACTCTTGTTACTCTTTTGGCTAGGATCTTATCCTTAACAAGCTTTTTGATGTAGATATTGGCCAATGCCTAGTTTTACCAAGACTAATTTACAAGACAGAGGAAAGTTAAGACCAAGTTTAAGAAGGCTATTGAAAATGGCAAGGAGTCCTTAGTGATGGTTTCTGCCAAGGGCATAAAGATGAAAAATTTCTATGAAGATCAATTGGGTGAATTGAAGCCCCTGATTACTAATCAGGTGATGGGTTCATGAACCACTATTCATCCATAATAAAGAGTCTCAGTCTGATGTTGGAGCAGCAAGCTTGGAAGATGGAGGTGGATCGGAAAGCTTACAAAGCTTTGATAAAGGAGAAGGAAAATTTAATGTATGTTTTCCATGATCACATCTTATGGAAGTACCTCAACATAGACATTTTCAGTCTTTTTGCATTTTACACCCTCGAGGATTTGGCTTCTACATGGTTGAGGAAGGAGTACCTTGACCTATCCATACCCACAAAGCCTGACAAGGAAGTAGAGACTAAGGGATATTCTGAGGAGGAGGACCTAAACTTCTTAACTTAGGGCTACCTTTGTATTCTTATATTTTTTTGTAATTCCATACGTTATGACTTGTTCTTAACGGCATCACTTTATCATTTTCTTTTGTTTTCTGTTAGTTCTTATACTTTGGAGTCTTTCTCGAACATAAGACTTTACGACCTAAGGTTTATTATCTTGTATGGCTTTCATGTTCATTATGGCTTGGACCTCATTAGCTTTTGTGCACAATTACTCAAAAATTTATAAGTCTTATGACATCCATTTTTAGCTTCTTTTTTAGAGTTCAAAATAAGCCTTGATTTTTAGCTTGAAGTAAGCTTTTGGTTTTTGAGCTTATCTTGAAGTCTAGTGTCAAACTCCTTTTCTAGAAGTTCATGTTTCTATGATTTTCTTGATGGGGTTAGAAGGGGATGACCTTGGCCCCTGGAATAGTAGAGCCATCATATGAGTTATGCTCAATTGTCGGGCAGTTTTTCTAAGTCTCCATGCTCAGGTCAATTTGGTATACTGGATAGCACTATGTCCTGAGCATTTGCTTTTGACCTTTTTACTTATTTGGGTTATGATTTTGGGATTTGATTTGTCGAAGTATTTTTCCCAAGGATTCTTCCTATTTTTGGCTTTTGCTAGAACTGGGTTATCCCTATTCTTGCTTTCGTCGAGGTTATATAATTTTCACCAAGGTTATCCTTAACTTTTAGCTCAAATGATTTCCTTTGAGGTTCTTTGGGTCACAATTTTAGTCTTGGTTGCCAAAGGATTGTTATTATTATTATTATTATTATTATTATTATTATTATTATTATTATTATTATTATTTCACTTACAAAGTGAATTCTTGTTGTGGGTACTTTGTTTCAAGAGCTTTTCAATTTTTTGCTGGATTCCTCACTTGAAACCATTAGCCCGAATTAACTATTTCTGTCAAGGATCTGGTCACCTACTCTTTGATAATCTTCCTTGATAAAATCACTTTTTTTAGAACACTTTTTTTAAGGTGTGTTTGGACTATTCATTCAAGTTTTCAAATGCATTGTCCTTGGTCGGGAAGATGTTTCTTAGGCTTACCCCTCTCTTGTAACATTCAACAAGTACTTTTGGGGTTACTTGACCCAGGGTTGTTAATTTTGTCAGGATGCTCTACGTGAACTACACTCATCATCTTGAAGCCTGCCCATAGTGTCTTTCTGAATGGTAGTGTTTGGACAAAGCTTTGTTTGAGATTATTCCTATAAGCTTGGTTAAATTTTAATATTGCATCGGCAATGTGGTATTGTCTGACTAGTGTTTACTTTTCTTATGTCTTAGGGGGTTCCTTACCCCTTTTATTCTTTATTGCTCCCTTTTTTTTCTTTTTTTCTTTTACCTTATCTTAGGTATTTACCTTGGTCTTAGTGACTTCACAGACTTTTCTGTGTCATAGGATCACCGTAAGGTACTTTGTCCAACAAACGCCGAAGGTGAAATACCCAAATTGCCTATAAGGTAACTTTGATTTTGCTCACAATAACCACAGTTTTACGCTTTGATTAGTTTCACTTTAACTTATCAGGAAAATGCCACATGAGGGGATATGGTTATACCTCTAATTATCATTGTTCAGTCATTTTGCTTGCAGCGTCTTTTTGCTCTACTATATCCGAATTCATTCCAGATTTTGAACTTCGGGGAATATACGGGGATTGAACAAGCTTGTTGATTCAAGACAAAAGATAAGTACAAATCAAATAATTTCTTTTTAAAATATAGTTTTCATGCTAGTGCTCTGGTTCAGTACTAGCTAGAAAAGATTTTTTTGAAGGTGATTTCTTCTTCTGGCTCTCGTTCAGTGCTAGTCATATGTTTCATTTCCCATTTTCTCTACCCCAATTTGAGTCTCCTTAGGACGGAGTTCAACAACTTCTTTCGACATTCTTTCATGAATTTTGTTAGGAATTTGCCAGGCTTTATGAAGACTTTCCATATTCAGCTTGATCGGTGTAAATAATGGCATCCCCCAATTTTGTCTCAAATGTCACTGTTAAGTATCTGATGTCTAACCTCACATGCATACTTCAACGTGTCTGTTTTCTAAAAGTAGTGTTTTAGGGGCAAGGGACATCAAGGATGATAAATCTTATTATTACTGAAGTGAAGAGTTTAGTTTTGTCCTTGACTGACTTTCCTTTTAACATCAAAGGATGGTCAATCCATCCGATCATAGGCAATTCTCTTGGTCCCACTCTGTATGTAGGGGTCAACATCGGTTTGAGCTTAGTCCTGTTGATTCCCAAATTTTGGAGTAGATGGGCGAACAACACATTAGCACAAGACCTGTCATTACAGAGGACCCTTTTCATGTCCTAATTTCCAATTTAGGTTGTGATCAATAGGAGGTCATTATGAGGAAAATTCACCGTCGTTCCATCTTGTATGGCCAATTGGTTGGCTAGACTGTTAGAATCCATGAACACGATCTCACGTACCTTTCTTTTCTTTTTACTCGATGTCATCACCACTGTTATAGCTTGGATGACTTCGACAGGAGGTGGTGGTTAGCTCTTTGGACTTTGGTTGTTTAGATTTGTGGCTAAATCATAATTATTGTCATTAGTCCTTCATTCATCATCTATCCATTATTGTCCCTTAGGCGACGAAAAATGGAGGTACCTCTTTATTTGTTCTTTCTTGATTTGTGACTTGATGTACTTTCTAAGTTGGCGGGAGTCTTCTATATCATGGTCGTGGTCCCTATGGTATTGATAGTACTTTTTAAGATTCTTTTTATTGTCTTAAAACATCAATTTCAAGCACTAGATGCATCCTTGTCTTTCCAGGGCCATGAGGATGTTAGTCCTCATAGTATTTAGAGGCGTGAAAGAGGGCTTCTTTCCCAAGCTTCTCCGAGGGCATTGCCTACCCCCTCACCTTTAGGCTAAGGTTGGTTTGATGTCATTGATTGTTCCTAACTTCGCTATGCTCATATTTAGTTTTATTTTCTATATATTTTTCCCTTATATTTGCTTACTTTTGATGTGTTTTTGCTAGGATATGGTACTTAATTGGTTCATAATTTTTTTTAGGTTATATTTTAGCTTCATGTGAGGTAGGAATGATTTTGGTGAAGTTTTTTATCTGAATTCCAATTTTTGGCAAAGTTTTAGAGCTTACATGCCCTTGTACATGGGCATGTAGTGCCTTACATGCCTATATTCCAAATTTGGTTGAAATAAACAAGATTTTAAGTTCTAGAGGGGTAACGTGGCCTCTTACACTGCCGTATATCAACCTGTGTTTGCCTAAATTTTAGGGTTTTTTGGGTTATTCCAAAAGGAAAAAGGCAGAGCAGAAGAGAGGTAAAGTTAGAAAAAAAAAACAAGAGTTTTTTCATAAAGGAACACTGTCGGAGGCAATTTTGATGATCAACACTGTTTTATGAGTACTAGATCGAAGATTTCTTTGAGAAGAAGAAGTTCAGCCATGGATCATTTCTTTTTGTAGTTTTCTATTGATTCTTTGGGGTTTATTTTACAACAGTATGAGCTAAACTTTTCCTACTCATGCTTAGAGTATATGGACCCTAGGATGATTTGTAATTGTGATTATTTATGGTTTAATATGATTATGTGTTTTTCTTGCAATTTATCCAATGTGTTTTGTTGTGTTGATTAATGATAGCTAGCCTATTAATTCAATGTAGGATGATGAACATGCGTCAAGTAGTATCCAGTATATTTGTTGTGGATCACCATTGGATAAAGGGGATATTATCTTAACCAGGAGTAATAGGTGCGATATAATACCTCCGGACTAGGGTGACACCTAGTAGTGGGTCCTAGGACTTGGAATGCATTCTTAGGAAGCACGGTAAGCCTAGACACCCTATCGGTGACTTGAGCATAGAGCTAGTGTAATGGTCCAAGTTAATCACAATCCTGTTAAACCAAAATTAAAGCAACACAAATGAAGTTCTAAGGGGATTTGATTCTAAGTATGAGGTTTCTAATCATTGATTGTTTTGATTGTTTTCCACTGCATGCCAAAAGTTACTAGTTTATAGTACTGCATTAGTTTAGTTTAGTTTAGTTTAGTTTAGTTAATTCATAGCAGTTAGTTAAACAAATCCTCTTAATTGCCTGTTAGATAATAAAAAGATATTGTGTACGGTAGACAGCTTTCGTTTCTAGCTAGGAAAAACAACTTTGGCACTTGCCACTACTATACTTTGATGATAGATGCACTTGCCTGTGAGTCAACATATTTGTTTGATTATAAAGAGATTTGATTCATTCACACAATTTACTAGTGTAGTAGAAAAGGTTTGCTAGGAACTATGAACACACCAGACTTTTATACCTTGGGAAACTACTTCTTAGTTCTTTGGCTATCATGTGCTGTTCAGCTTTTTAATAAAACTCACTGAGGGTCTCCAAGGGTTTTTTGAAAATTTGTAAAATAGTTGTAAGTCACATCAGAGTCCTTGCACCATTGGCAGGATATGTATTTAAGGGCAAAATTCTGGTACACTTAGTGCCTCACGATTGAGTTGCTCAACGTAGCCTCAAAGTGGTTCATTTTTCCCTTGTATCACATCAAACATCTATAGGACCATCTTGGCTATTTGGCAAACTTCCTATGAATTTCTGGGTGAATGCCATAGAGAAGTCCTGAAAACAGGAAATAGAACCTAGAGGAAGCAACTTTTGTCACGCTGTCATCGGTCTTATTAAGGTGACTTCAAAGCATTTGCACAAGGTGGCATCATTTGTTCCGTACAGGATCATGCCCTTCTTGTATTTAGTAAGATGTGCCTAAGGATTGTGTCTGCTGTTGTAACATTCCAGTTTCATAAGTTTGAAGTCACTAAGGATACGGGGCCTTAGCTATCACAAGCGCGATGGGGGATTCATCGCCAACTGACGTTTTTTAGTGTCTAGACCATACGGGTTTTCTAGTCATTTGTTTTTCTACCCTGTCTAGCCTTTCCAAAAGTTTCTTTACGAGGCTGTCTTTCAGAGATAGTTCTTTCGACAATGAGTGGCCTCAACCTTAGTGACCACTTGGGCACTGGTGCAATTACTGGAATGACCTCATGCTAAGGTTAAGGAAAATAGAGTTGACACAATAGTTTGAAGAACAGGTAAAAACCAATGAAAAACCCAATTTGACTCCAAATCAATGAAAAAGGCAAATTTTGTAAAAATCCGGAGATATTGGGATTAAGGATTTAGTACAAGTTGGGAACATGTTATATACCCAACTCACCTAATATAAGCTTAAAACAAGTGAAAACCAATTGTTAGTATAATAAAAAATGCATGCATGCATTAAATGTCAAACAAGAGAGATGGTTGATTTTAGTTATTAGGCTTGGACTCAAGTTGAACTCCTGAGCTTCCTACATACCAGAGTGTGAGGCAGGATCAAAGCCCACGTAGTTCACTTCCGTGTGAATGAGAGGCTTTGGTGGCCAATTAGCACATGTACCTAGATGGTCGATGAAGTGGTTGCAATGAGAGCAATCAAATTGTCCTAGTTATTATACTATGCACCTATGTCTAATTAGACATACTAACTCACTTTTAACTCTCTCTATATAAGCCACTTTTCATTAAAAAAATGGACAAAATAGCCCTTCATCAAAACTATCTCTCTCATTTCAAAAATACTACCCTTAATCCCGCAATCACCAATGTTGCCACCATCACTGCCGCCACTACCACCATAACCCCACCTCCGTCGCCACTACCACACTGGATCTTTCGTCATTACTCGCATTTGTATAAGTATCAAAAATAAAGATGCAAAGTGTCTAAAGAAATTGGAAAATGTGTGTGAATAAGTATATATAAATTTCTGAAATAACTATTTGAAACAATAATATGCAAATATTTGTTCTTTGTCAAAATAATGTGTCTAATTGAATATTGAAAACTGTCTAAAGAAATGTGTAAAAGTGTCTGAACAAAAAATGACTGAATTAACTTGTAAATAATTTGTTATATTCAGAAATAACTATTTGAAATAATAAAAAAGTGTCTGAACCAATAAAAAAAATGTCTTATTGAATATTAAAAAATATCTAAAGAAAAATGTATAAGTGTTTGACTAAATAACTTATGAATAATTTATTAGCTTTAGAAAATAAGTGTCTAAAATAATTAAAATAAGTGTCTAGCTAAATATATAAAAGTGTTCAAATAAAAATGTAAAAGTGTCTAAATATTTAAAAAGGTTTTCAAATAAAAGCATATAAGTCAATTAATTATGTCTAAATAAATATATAAAAATGTCTAAAAGACAATACAAAAGTGTTTAAATAGTAATAAAAAAAATTCTGTTGGAAAACAAATCATTCACGTCTCTCATCTTCCGCTTCTCCTTTTCATCCATATCATCTCTCTTCCCTTCTCCACCACCACCTTCCATAGCGACCGCCCTTCCTCCATAGTTATTGTCCCCATAGCCGCTGCTTCTGGATCTGCATCCTTTGCCATTCATCATTGCTAGTCGCTTACCCTTGGATCTCATCAAATCGCCTCTGATTTCAAGCTCACCATCACGGCGATCAGACGGCGCAATTCCACCATCGCCATCATCTCGTCGTTGGCTTCAATCTCCTCCGATTTCAGGCTCGCCATTGCGTCGATCAGGCTGCGTGATTCAATCGGGCAGCGACCAGTGATTCTATTAGGCGGCGATCAATGATTTGGTTAGGCGGAGCAAATCAATTAGGCAACGGTTCGATCAAGCAATGTGATTCAACCAAGCGGCGATTAACGATCAACAATCACGCCGCTCCTCTTGTCATCATCGTCAACATCTTCACCGTAGTCTCGTTCATCGTCAACGGTGACTCGGCTTCATCACTCTCTGAGAACTTCGTTGATTAGAGGATTGTCACAGGCTGCCGTTGGAGGATTGTCTTGGGCCGCTGTCAACATCGATCATGGAGATCGGAGAGCATCACAGGCCGCCGTCGGTGTCAACCATGGAAACCGGAGAGCACGAAGATTCTGGAACTCTTTGAATTTTGCTTTTATCTCATGATCTGATATGGGTATATGATATTAATTAGATAAAATAGTTAGGGGTAAGATTGTCATTTATCTGCTATGTTCAAATAAGCATATGAGCATGCTATCCGTAGTAAAATTGTCCTGGTTGCAAAGTTTGATGCAGTGGGTGGTCAAGGTTGCCTCAAAGTTTCTTCAAATTGATGGATGATTTTCTCAAGTAGTGATCTTTCCGATACCTTAAAAAATCAACAAGACTTTGAAAAGACAAAATGGAAACAAAATAAGTTAGTACAAAAATAAAGCTAAAAACAAAAATAGAGGAAAAAATAAAATCAAAATTAATTTAAGAAGATGCTAAAAGATTCAATTGAATCGGATACCAATTGTGCATGAAAAATATTAACAAAACAAATAACTAGAACAAGACATGAGAGGAAAATAATACTATTTTAATAAAACACTATCAAAAGGAAATAAATATAAATAATAAAGAAATAAAATAAAATAAAAATAAACTTTGATTGAATCAAAATTGTTTAAGATTAATTAAATATGAGAAATCATGAGAATTGTTGGTGAAATTAGCTTGAAAATGACTCAAACAAGAAAAACAAAGTTCCAGTCAGTGGCTAAATTGTAGAAAATAATCCTGTGAGTGGCCGATCTACAAAAGAAAAATGAAATTAGTGACTAAGATGTTAAAATGGTAAAAAATAACGGACTCATGCTATAGTTTAGCGAAACTTATCTGTATTGGGTCTCGGTCAATTGGATCAGGCTTGATCTATGTCAAGCTGGGTCGAATGGAGGAGTGGGCTGGAGCGGCACCAGGCTTGGTGGGTTGCGCCCAGTTCTCTCTTCCCCTCTTTCAATTCACGGCAGTGGTAGTGAAGCAGATGGCGACGAGCAGGTGGATGGCTGGTTACGATGGGACAGCGGTGCTGCAGCGGAATCACGGTGGGGTACTGGTGACTCAAATGACAGCGATGGCAGCGACGTGTTCAGGTCTAGAGCGGGTTTGGAGCAAATCGCGGCTTGAGAGTTTGGGCTCCCCTCTTCTTGTTTTGTGTCGCCAGCAGCGGGCGACGCGTAAATGAGGTGGGGAGGCCTGGGGCGATGCATTGGCGGCCGACCGGGATCATCGGTAGTGGCTGTGATGGTGATTGGAGGTGGCGGCAAAAGCGATTCAGGGGTGGTGACGGTAGGAGTAGTTTAGAGTTTAGGGAGTAGAGTAGCGAAACCTTAGGGGTATAAAACTGCAGTTTTCCAATTTTTAGCTTAAAGATTAGGGTTTCAAATTTTAGCTGTTGTTTTTTTATTTCCAGTAGGGTGTAATTTTCAGGTTACACTCGGGTTAGGGTCAGGACCCGAAATTCGCAACCAATCTGGTTATCTGAAATCTGAAACCCGAACCGACCCTATTTAACATTAAAACCCGAACCAACCCTAATACAAAAAAAATCAAATTGGGTCAAGTTGGGTCAGGTCTGAAGCTTGGAAATGTGTTAAAAAAATGCACGCACATATATCAGGAATCCAACTTATTAGCTAAAAGCAACTTCATAAGTTAATCTAAAAATGCACATTCTATAACTTAAAAGTAACTTCATAACACATAATAGTCATAAGTTAATCCAACACATACACATTAGACATTAAATTTGCCAAGGGCCAATATTTTTAAATAGAACTTATTCGGGTTTGGGTTGGATTCGGGTTCTAACTGAACCAACCCAATTTCTGACCTTTTAAACAGGTCTAGTTCGGGTTGACCTAAATAGCCCTTATTCATCTCTTTAATCCAACCTTAACCTGTAAAATAGGGTCGGGTTTTGAGTTAGAGCCAACCACTTACACCCCTAATTTCTAGCCCCTACATTTAATAATAAAATCTTGGTGAAATTAGGCTAGAATCATACGAAATCCAATAATTACAAATTTAGTCTTTAATTCTCTCATAACTTTCAGCTTGCCCCAATCTAATATAGAATCATCAATTAAGCCCATGCTTCTTATAAAATTTTTAATTGAGTACAGTGAGTTCATAAATTTGTCAATTAAGCCCGAAACTTTTCATGATTTAAAATTAAAGCCCAAAAAATTCCTAGAAATTTCAATTAAGGCTCAAACTTCTACAAATTGATCAATTAAGGCCCAACTTCACAATAAAGCATAGATTTCACTAGATTTATTAGAATTTCACAATGAGGCATAATTTTAACCCAAATTATCCGAATGACTCAAAATCTGACACTAAAAATTACAAAAAAAACCTAATTAAGACCTAAATAAGATTTGAAGACTAAAGAAACTAAATTTTGGGACATGACACAACAATTTTAGATAAAAAGATCAAAATGCCTCTAGACACTAATTAACCATATTTTGCCTAATCTAGCCTAAGACACCTAAAGAAGGGGAAAAAATAAGTGTTAACAATTTGCCCTTCATTAGCTTGCTTTTATAAGATAAAAGTGGGCTGATGCCAGAAGTACTCATTTTTCCTTGACACAAATGAAGTGGAGTCTGAAGTTGAAAGCAAAAGGATTGATTTAAAAATGATTGGTGAAGTGGTGAGGCAGACGGTGCGGTCAATTTGTGATGCCTACTTTTATGTGATGAAGGTAGTCCAGTTGTCTTATGGGAGTGGTCTGGTTGTCCCTGCGGCTTTTGAAAGCAGTCGAGAGTGGTCTGATTATCGCTTAAGTTTTTTAAAGTAGTCTAATTGTCTTGAAGGTCACTGAAAGTGATTCGATTATCTTGGAGATTGGTGAGAGTTGTCTGATTGGCTTTAATATTTTTGAAAGCGGTCTAATTGTCTTAAAGGTCATGGAAAGTAATTTGTTTGTCTTGGGGGTTGATGCGAGTGGTCTGATTGTCTTGAAGGCCATTGAAAGTAGTATGATTGTCTCGGAGGTCGGCAAGAGCAGTCTAATTGTACCTAAAGTTTTTGATAGCTTTCTAATTGTCTCAAAGGTCACTGAGAGCGATCTGATTATCTCGAAGGTTGGCGATGATGACTTGCAGGTCAAGCAAGAATGATTCTCATGGGTCAAATAAGATAAGATGCCAACCTCATAAGTCAAGTGAGGGATTCTTGCTAGTCAAGTAAGAAGGATTCTCATGGGTCAAGTTAGAAAAGATAGAAACCTCAAGGGTCAAGCAATAAGAATCCTTTAGGGTCAAGTGAGAGAAGATGTAAGCCTCAAGGGTCAAGTGATGGGTTCTTGCGGATCAACTAAGAAGAATTCTCACAGTTCAAGTGAGATAAGAGTAAGCCTCATAGGTCAAGTGAAGGATTCTTATGGGTCAAGCTAGAAGAATTCTCATGGGTCAAGTGAGATTAGATGCAAACATCATGGGTTAAGTGAAGGGTTCTTGCAGGTCAAGCAAGAAGGATTCTTATGGGTTAAGAGAGATAATATGTAAACCTCATGGGCTTAGGTAAGGGATTCGTGTGAGTCAAGTAAAAAGGATTCTCACAAGTCAAGTAAGGAAAAATGCAATCCTCACAAGTCAAATGAGGTTTTGTTCCAAGTCAAGCAGGGAGGATTCTCATGAGTCAAGTGAGAAAAGATGGAAACCTCATGGGTCATTTAAGGGATTCTTGCGGTTCAACCAAGAATGATTCTTAGGGGTCAAGTGAGAAAAGATGGAAACCCCACGAGTCAAGTGAGGGATTCTTATGGGTCAAGAAAGAAGGATTCTTATGGGTCAATGAGAAAAGACGAAAACATCATGGGCCAAGTAAGAGACTTTTGCAAGTCAAGCAAGAAAGATTCTGAAGATTCAAGTGAGAAAAGATGGAAGCTTTGTGGATCAAGTGAGGGATTCTTGCAGGTCAAGCAAGAGGGATTCTTACAGGTCAAGTGAGAAGGGATGGAAAACTTACTGATCAAGTGAGGTATCCTTGCATGTTAAGCAAGAAGAATTCTCACTATTCAATTAAGATAAGATGCTAGCCTTATGGGTCAAGTGAGGAAGTCAATGAGGGCATCGCCTCCTTGAATGAAGGTGCCTAGCTGTATGACTTAAGGAAGGATACCTTGATGGATGCCTAGCTTTCAGATCATAAAGAGATAAGTGCCTAACTTAGATAGATTAATGCCTAATTTGTCATGCCTCTAACTTGTATCAACCATGGTTTGTGAGGTTGGCGAGTTTGGATAGCATACAAGTAAAGATGTAGGAAAGAAGTGGCAAAGAAAGCAAAACCAAGTGTTTTGATTTAACCGAGTCCAAGAAAAATGATGTTAAGTGTGTTTATGTTAGCATAATGGTGCTTTTGCACTAAAAAGCTTATGGTAGGTTAATTGCCCAAATTGAAAAGTTTATTGAGTGATTAAATTGAAATAATAATGGAGAAGGGTGACTTGAGCCATGAAAAGAAAAGGGAGGCTTAAGTAGAGGTTTAGGCCAAGAATGTTGACACATGTCTTGGCTGGATGTAGCATGAAGCCACTAAGGTTGGTGGTTGTTAGAGGCTGTTGGCCCAAATATGATTAGCCTTCGATAGAGAAGAAGCTTGGGTAGTGAGTTATGATGGTGGTTTGGGTGGTTACAAGGAGACAAAGGAAAATTCAAGCACGAACTTTAGCAAACAAGCTTACTTTTCCCGCAAGGCAACAAGAAGTGGCAAGTTATAAGCTTGATTGTTCAACTGAGAGTTGTCTTTGTGGTAAGGGTTCAAACATGGTTCTGCCATTGAATTCAAAGTTGATTATGGTGGTTGTTATGGAAATAAAGGCCCTAGATGATGGTCAATGAGCCAGGTGATTCTAGGAAGCTGTTAGGGCCTAGGGTACCTTTGGGAACTATAGTTTTCTAGCTAGACTATGGTAGAAAGCAAGCATTAGGGCTCTATTCTGGGTTTGCCTGACCTACTTTAGAGTCTAGGGCTCTATGTTATAGGCTTACATAACTTAAATAAAGATAATGAAATAGACTTAGCTATAGGAAATGCTTGCTATTCCCTAAGGCTGTTAAGCTAAGGTTTGTGGTGTGTGGGTCTTGTGTGCTTATGTGGTTTGGATGCGTGCGTTGAACCTTTATCTTGCATATTGTTTCATTATGTTATTGCGTGGACTTATTTTTCTAGCTTTGGATGCAGGTTTGATTCAAGAGTGGCATACTTTAATGAGGTTAATGAACTATGTTCTAAGAGATTTCGTTGGTAAGTTTGTTGTGGTCTACTTTGATGACATCCTAGTTTATAGTAAGAACTTGCATGAATATATGAAGCATCATAGGCAAGTATTAGGGACATTAAGGGCACAAAGGTTGTTTGAAAATCCTAAAAAATGTTCTTTTTGTACTGACAATATGATATTTCCTAGTTTTTGTGAGTTCGAAAGGTGTAGAAGTTGACCAAAAGAATGTAAGCGTCATACAAGAGTAGCAAACTCCTAAGTTAGTTTTTGAGGTAAGATCTTTCCATAGACATGCTAGCTTTTATAGGAGGTTTGCAAAGGACTTTTCTAGCATTGTAGCACCATTGAATGAAACTGTTAAAAAGAATGTAGGATTTAAATGGAAGAAAGCTCAAAATGATGCATTTAAGTTTTTAAAGCACAAGTTGAGCAATACACCTATTTTAGCTTTATGAAATTTTTATAAGACTTTTAAGATTGAATGTGATGCTTTTGGACATGGCATAGGTGTTGTTTCGATGTAGAAGGGCTGGCCAATAGCTTACTTTTTAAAAAAAATAAGCGGGCTAGCCATGAACTGCCCAACATATGACAAAGAGATTTACATCCACTACTAGAAAAAGCCGATTTAGCGACGGCCATTAGCGACGGCACACCGTCGCTAAACGGTCCGTTGCTAATCTATTCGCCGCTAATTTATTAGCAACGGCTACCATCGCTAATTAGCGACAGCAAAACGTCGCTACCGAGACCGTCACTAATTTTCCGGTGGTCAGTCGGCCGGCTACTCAGCGACCTTTTGCCGTCGCTAGTTAGTGACGCATAATTGTCACTAGTTAGTGACAAGTAGCCGTCCCTAATTAGTGACATGTAACCGTTGCTAGTTAGTGACAAGTAGCCGTCGCTAATTAGTGACTTGTGACCTTCCCTAGTTAGTGACTTCTAGTCATCGTTAGTTAGTGAAGTTAGTGACGCATAGTCGTCAGTAGTTAGTTATGCGTAGCCGTAGCTAGTTAGTGACTTGTGACTGTCGCTACTTAGTGACGTGTCACCGTCGTTAGTTGGTGAAGTTAGTGACGCATAACCGTCGCTAGTTTGTGACACTTGACTATCCCTAACTACTGCGTATAATTTTCATACTAAACCTATACCATACGTGTGCATTCTATAAAACCCGAGCACAACACTTGTTTCAAGTTAGTGACGCTTATCCATCGCTAGTTAGTGACATGTAACCATCGCTAGTTAGTGACGCGCACTCGTCGCTAGTTAGTGACGCATTACCGACGCTAATGTCTGCTAAAATTTTTTTTCACCTATCATCCTCTATACGTGACTATTCCATACAACCCAAACACAAAACTTGTTCCCAGTAATCAAATGTAACGTGAAACACGTCCAAAAATCATAAACATCACAATTGATATTTAGAATGCATATAATATCACAATGTATTTTGGCATCTCTACAATGTTAATAATTATAGTCAAACAAGTTAATGGGATATATTTCTACCGTAATGACAACCAGTTTTATGACTATTAGTACCTAACCATCAGACTCTGGTGCAGCTGGCGGATTCCTCCCTATTGCTTGCCATATGGCTGCCAACTGATCCTGGTGTCTGCGCTCCATCTGTCTAACTGATCCTGATACCCCCTCTCCATCTGTGCAGTACGCCTATCCATGTCCTCTTGTACCTGTGACTGCAACTGGCTCATTCTTTGGGAGACTTTCTCTTCCACCCGACGGTCAACCTCATTCTGCAATTGAGATGTCTGAGTGAATGAGATTGGTAGACTAGACCCATCACCGTAGTATGAACGATGACGACGACCAAGCACCAAATGACTCTCAAAATCCATTCCTGTGATGCGGCCCTTATTTTTCCCCCCAGCAATCTCTGCAAACACCAATGCCTTATCAAACTCAACCTCATCATCTACACGCTGTGTTATTTCCTCTACCTCTGCAAGATATTGAGCCTGTATAATGCTCGATGTTAATCAAGTAAGCAATGGTAGTATATGCAATTTATTTTTAACCACTATCTAATAGTTCGTTCATACTGACCTCAAAATTTTCCATCTTCTTATTCATCTTCTTATTCACCTTCTTTCCATCTTTCTTTGTGTAGCACTTGTTCCATGGTTTGAAGAAGCTTGGATCATGTTTCTCCGGATCTGCCTCCTTCTGCATGGTAATATTCAGACATTATTTGTTAGTTACATACTTATTGTGACAAATTTCAAATAACTGAAATTTTTATTTTCTTACCATCTTCAGCCTATGTCATGAAACTAAGACTCTACCTCCAGCATAATTTGCCATTTCTTCACCAGATGCACATCTAACCTGTCTCATCCTAGATGACATATCCTTGAATTCAGGTGAAGCCCACCAAGCTTCAAGTGCCTCTAATATCTCTGTTGTCATCCAATTTGCTTTTTCTTTTTTCTTTGTCGGATCATTCTCTCGTCTTATTTTTTCATATGACTGCATCAACCGCCTCTTTCCCAATTTTCAGAAAATGGCAAATATCCGATTATGATCAGAAGGGTCCCACGAACATTTAGTCTGAAAATTATGAACAAAGTCATTTATAGTTTGCTACGCTATATAATACTTGTAATATCTTTTAATGAATTTATGAACCTGGAAGACGCTAAACCATTGGTCAACAGCTCCGGCCATGGCAGCCTCCTCCCATGACCTATATGGTCCATGAAAATGAGCCTTTATGCAATGAGCAATCTGGTCCTGTTCAGCGTATGGAACGAAGCTAGACAATGAAAACATATATCAATATTGTCGATAAGTAGTGTAAAAAAAAAAAACAAGATAACAAAAGGAGGTTTACTAACTACCATACCATGTATCAGCATAAGGTGATATGTGAATGCGTCGGGATAGCACGCCACTAGATCGGTCGGGGCTTAAAGAATCCATGCCACCATCCAAGGAGTCTAGCTGATCAGAGGACTCGTGGGAATGACCTCTAGGCAATCTAC
Source organism: Aquilaria sinensis (assembly GCA_005392925.1). NCBI lineage: Eukaryota > Viridiplantae > Streptophyta > Magnoliopsida > Malvales > Thymelaeaceae > Aquilaria > Aquilaria sinensis. The sequence continues at coordinate 159,600 of SMDT01003284.1, forward strand.
TCTCAATTGGCGTACCTCCACGCCAACTTGAGTGCGATGATCTTGAGCCTCCACGCTCCATTGAAACACCCGTGTCTGATACAAATCGTATCATCTAGAGGTGATGGTCTATGTATAGGCTGAGTAATATCGACAACCGTATACCTCGACAGCTACTTCCCTCTACTACTGCTCATTGCTCTAAGGCCAAGAACATTGGCAAAGTCTTTCACCAGGCTTTTCTTTGGCAGTCCTTGCCTTCTATACTGGTTTGGTGGGGTACCGCCACCGTCTTCTCTTTCAGCCATTTGCACAATACTGTAACAATTCATTATAAGCATAACAATATTGACTTGATGTTAGTGTTGTGCCCAAAAGCCAATCATGAGATTATTGTATTTCTGCACATTGAGTCATGATATTTTATTAAGGCATTAATCCAACAATTATGTTTGTTGTTCTGTTTTTGCGTAACTTAACAAACATAATCGTAACCCTAAAATAATGATATTCTTAAACGTCCCTGGTCTAGTATTATTGTGGAGCGGGTTGCAATAATACATAACGACTAGCATATGTGGAGACTAATATGAGATATGTAGTCTAAATATGGGTACAAGTTGGAGAACTTGTGTACTGGACCGACCCACCATGAGAACACTACATGGATCGTTATATGAGTGTCATAAGTGATTCTCATAGTGATCATGGTATATGTAGTCCTTCGACCTAAGACCATCAAGGTTCCCTACATGTGAGTTACATACTTTGATACTTTCCTTTGTTTCTCGTAACTGAGTGAACTTGAAGGAGGTCATTGGGTATGTCACATATCATGCGGAGGGATTTGTATGATCAAGATGGGATTTGTCCCTCCTATGTAACGGGAGTGATATCTTCGGGCCCCTTGATAGTATGAGACTTAGAAAATGCATGGCCATGCTCGGATGACTTGATATACGATATCAATGACATCAGTTTAAGTTGGTCTACTCGGTAATCAAGAAACCAAAGATTGAGCTATACGAGAGTGACACATTCCATGTCTCGTGCTTATTCTTGATATCTTGGACAAAGGGACAATGACATATATCGGTGATGATCATAAAAGTTTAGTCGATTCACCGACAATCTTGTCACTTGGGTAGCAATGATGTGTTTCCAGACACCGCTCATTGCTTATGATCATAAATGTGATTTATGATCATTGCCAACGTGGCAAGAGCCTATTGGGTCGCACACATAGAGCTATTTGGATCATTAGAGTGCATGGGCTAATTATTTGGGTTATGGTTTCACTTCAATTTCGTATTAATAATGGGCCAAAGAGTTGAGTCATTATTAAGCCCAAAATTAAATCCTAATTGGATTAGGGCTTTGAAACCCATTAGACCTGGAAGTTGAGTCTCACTATAAATACAACTTCTAGTGAGAAATTCGCAGGTCTCCTTGCCCTATCCTCCAAAAAGGACAGCAACACTCTTCTCTTGCAATTCCTTGGAGGACGCAAACTAGCACTGCGAGTGCAAGAGAAACCCATCTGCCGGGACGTGGTGGAAGCGTGGTGATCCCGAGAGGCTCGTGTGGATACCATAGAGAGCTTGAACACGTCAACTGTTTAAGTTTTGTGATTCGACTCTACAATTGAGTGAGAGATCTCAACCGAAAATTAGGTATGAAAATTTTCGAACACCCGGTTTACCCCGTTTCACTTGGATCTTGGAGGGTTTCGATTAAATTCCGCTGCGTTGTTTGGCTCCTGAAACCCATCACTTGATAATTCAGAATTGTTCATCTACTTACTGGTTGTTCACATGGTGTCTATTATAACAAACTTATTGATAAAACATAAATTAAAAATTTTACAACAAAAATTCTAGTTTGGACTACGATGTTAAACATCATCAGTATCATCTTCTTCATCTTCGGTTTCTAACTCATCGAGTTCAACTTTACTCTCCTCATCATCCTCCGTGATTGTTGTGTCTTCATCCTCTATCTCATCTTCTTCCATCACATCATTAGTTTCACAGATCTCGTCATCAACAGTTTCACCCACATTTATATCACCTAGATTGTAAATTGGGTCATCATGAATCACTTGTGGAAGCCGCTCCCCGACTGCTTCTTGAAAAGCCTCAGTTTCTTCAGTTATTTCATAATTGACAATACGTCTTGGCTTTATCTTAAGAACTGCCCACCAACCAACCTTCTCTTTTGACTTACTTGGGTAAGGAGTGTAATACACTTGATCCGCTTGCGATGCAAGAATAAACGGATCATACTTAGGGTACCTCCGGTTGCAACGTACTTCAACAATTCTATATTGTTTATGAATGCGTGTCCCACATTCCGGTGTCGTGTCAAACCAGTCACACCTAAATAACACCACGTTCTTATGAGGCATTCCAGGGTACTCCAGTTGAATGATTTCTTGAAGTACTCCATAGAACTCAGTCTCAACATTATTGGTTGATGCAGTGCATTTTAACCACACCCCACTGTTATACGTTGATTTGCCCTCACCCCATGCAACAGTCCAGAACTTGTATCCATTTACGAAAAATACAGGCCAACACTCAACGCGCCGTGAAGGCCCACATGCTACATCCCATAGCATTTGACTTACTTTGCCATTACCACTGTCACTCACCTACAGGAAGTGAAACAATGTAGTTAGAGTCATTGGTGTACTTTATAGTGATATGTGAATAACACGACTTACATAATGTTGTAGCCATGTTGCGAAATCCTTTTCAATTCTCTCATCAACTTCTAAGTCAGATATGTTTGGTGTCATCAGATGCAAGAATTCAACAAACTTTCTGTCCTCAAATCACAAAATTACGTGGTAATAAGTTAGTAATTTGATAAGCCTATGAACATAACTGATCAAATTATATGCATTTACTACGTACGTGATATATGGTTTTATCTCATCACAGTTCAGAAGGATATACAATGTTGCAGCTTGCAGCTCAATATCATTCAAAAACTGATACTTTGACTGTCCATATGGACGTCCAGGATATGTGAATATTTTCCACAATGTTCCATCTTGTGTAACTTGCCCACCATTATCATTCCTTGGAACCCTATTACCCATTCGGGGAATGTGGGACTCAAAATAGTAAGAGCAAAAGGTTGATGTCTCCTCGATCAAGTAGGCATTGCATATCGACCCTTTAACACGAGCCTTATTTGAGACTCTATGCTTAAGATTCCCTAAATACCTGCTTATTACAGAGCATGTTACGAAGCATATTAACTGACATTAAGGTGGATATTATTAAATTAAAGCTTACCGCTCAAACTTGAACATCCAACGATAATGAACAGGTCCACCAATTAATGCTTCATATGCCAAGTGGACAGGTAAATGTTCCATAGAGTCGAAGAAGGCCGGTGGGAAAATCCTCTCCAACTTGCATAGTATTATTGGGATGCTAGTTCGTAGAGACTGCAGATCATCAACATATAATTCAGGTAAGCAAAGATCCTGGAAGAATTGGCTTAATTCAGTTAATGGTTTCCTTATGTTCTCCGGGAGTGCCTGAAACATGATGGGAATTAAGCGTTGCATAAATACATGACAATCATGACTTTTCATTCCAAACATTCTTATCAAGCTATTGTCAATACACCTGCTGAAGTTTAACGCGTACCCATCTGGAAGTTTGAGGGACTTTACCCACATTAACACATCAGACCTTTGCTTTTCAGTCAGTGTGAATACAGCCTTAGGTTTGAATACACCCCCACCTTCTAAGTCAATCACATTCAACTTTGGCCGTTTACACAGTATCTTTATATTTCTACGTGCCTTGACGTTGTCTTTCATTTTATTCTTCACATCCATGATAGTGTTGAATATATTGTCAAAGACATTTTTTTCAATATGCATGATATCAAGGTTATGTCGGATGAGGTTTGTTCTCCAATAAGGTAATGTCCAAAAGATGCTACGCTTTGTCCAATTGTGTGTTTCCCCATAACCTTGCATCTTGCATATGTTACCAGTTTCAATGACTAATGGCAACTGAGACACACGATCCCAAATTTCTTCCCCTGTTAGGCACTCAGGAGGGGCGGACTTCTCAACTTTCCCCTTTCTAAAAGAAACTCTATTTCTTCTATAACGGTGTTCCATATCCAAGAACTGACGATGGCAGTCAAAAAATGATGTTTTACGGCCGTGTTGGAGTGTAAATGCCTTCAACTTTTCCATGCATATGGGACAAGAAAGTTTACCATGAGTCATCCACCCGGATAACATTCCATAGGCTGGGAAGTCACTAACGGTCCACATGAGTGCCGCTCGAAGGTGAAAGTTTTGCTTAACTGAGACGTCCCATGTTTCAACTTCGTCATCCCATAAAAGATTCAACTCTTCTATTAACGGCTGTAGGTAAACATCAATCTTCTGCCTTGGACTACGTGGTCCTGGTATCATGGAGGTTAGAAACATATATGGACGCTTCACGCACATCCATGGTGGAAGGTTATATGGAGTGACTACCACCGACCAGTAAGAGTACTGCCTGCCAGAGGATCCAAAAGGATTGAACCCATCAGAAAACCGTCCAAGTCGAACATTTCGAGGTTCTACTGCAAACCAAAGGTATGTCCTATCAAAATGCATCCATGCTTCAGCATCAGAAGGATGTTTGAGTACATTTGCGGAAGGGGCATGTACTTTATGCCAACGCATATGCTGTGCTGTAGTAGGCGAGGCATATAGTTGTTGAAGTCTAGGTATTAGTGGGAGGTGATGCATGGTCTTCAATGCTCGATCTTTCCCTATGTTTCCATTTCTTGGCTTATAACGTGGAGCATGACAGAATTTTGCAACTACTGGCATTTTGGTCACCTTTCCAATACAGCATGCAATCATTCACACAAACATCAATTTTTATATGTGAAAGACCCAAACGGGAAACCAACTTCTTCGTCTCGTACCATGTACTCGGTGTTAGTGTTGTGCTCAAAAGCCAATCATGAGATGATTGTATTTTTCCACATTGAGTCATAATATTTTATTAAGGCATTAATCCAACAATTATGTTTGTTGTTTTGTTTCTGCGTAACTTAACAAACATAATCGTAACCCTAGAATAATGATATTCTTAAACGTCCCTGGTCTAGTATTATTGTGGAGTGGGTTGCAATAATACATAACGATTAGCATATGTGGAGACTAATATGAGATATGTAGTCTACATATGCGTACAAGTTGGAGAACTTGTGTACTGGACCGACCCACCATGAGAACACTACATGGATCGTTATATGAGTGTCATAAGTGATTCTCATAGTGATCATGGTATATGTAGTCCTTCGACCTAAGATCATCAAGGTTCCCTACATGTGAGTCACATACTTTGATACTTTCCTTTGTTGCTCGTAACTGAGTGAACTTGAAGGAGGTCATTGGGTATGTCACATATCATGCGGAGGGATTTGTATGATCAAGATGGGATTTGTCCCTCCTATGTAACGGGAGTGATATCTTCGGGCCCCTTGATAGAGTGAGACTTAGAAAATGCATGGCCATGCTCGGATGAGTTGATATATGATATCAATGTCATCAGTTTAAGTTGGTCTACTCGGTAATCAAGAAACCAAAGATTGGGCTATACGAGAGTGACACATTCCATGTCTCGTGCTTAGTCTTGATATCTTGGACAAAGGGACAATGGCATATATCGGTGATGATCATAAAGGTTTAGTCGATTCACCGACAATCTTGTCACTTGGGTAGCAATGATGTGTTGCTAGACACCGCTCATTGCTTATGATCATAAATGTGATTTATGATCATTGCCAACATGGCAAGAGCCTATTGGGTCGCACACATAGAGCTATTTGGATCATTAGAGTGCATGGGCTAATTATTTGGGTTATGGTTTCACTTTAATTTCGTATTAATAATGGGCCAAAGAGTTGAGCCATTATTAAGCCCGAAATTAAATCCTAATTGGATTAGGGCTTTGAAACCCATTAGGCCTGGAAGTTGAGTCTCACTATAAATACAACTTTTAAGTGAGAAATTCGCAGGTCTCCTTGCCCTAGCCTCCAAAAAGGACAGCCACACTCTTCTCTTGCAATTCCTTGGAGGACGCAAGCTAGCACTGCGAGCGCAAGAGAAACGCATCTGCCGGGACGTGGTGGAAGCGTGGTGATCCCGAGAGGCTCGTGTGGATACCATAGAGAGCCTGAACATGTCAACTATTCAGGTTTTGTGATTCGACTCTACAGTTGAGTGAGAGATCTCAACCGAAAATTAGGTATGAAAATTTTTGAACACCCGGTTTACCCCGTTTCACTTGGATCCTGGAGGGTTTCGGTTAAATTCCGCTGCACTGTTTGGCTCCCGAAACCCATCAGTGGTATCAGAGCTACTGGTGAAACCCTAAATCGGGATTGAGTGTTGAATCGCATGATGCTATGTGTTCGGTTGCTTTTCGGCCATGATTAATTAGATTGATTCATGATGCATGAAACCGGAATTCGTAATGAACATATGAGATATATGAAGAAACGACACTAATTGGTTAATGAGATTAACCCAAAATTGAATGGTATGAGATACCTATATGGATTAGGATTCTTGCAATAGTTGCAAAAACCCTAGCTTTGTTCGGATTCGGCCTATTCGGGCACCGAAAGTAAGGTATTTTTGGTGGCTCGAATGGAGGAGTCTCGGGTGCCTACTTGCTCGAAATAGAAGATTTCGGGCTAAGCAATTGTAAGACAATTTTTTGCGCAGGGGGGCGCTGCCCCCCACGCCCCCCGCAAGGGCGGCTCCCCTTGACCTCGTCCGCTGACCGGTCAGCGGAACCACCGCCCACTGACAGGCCAGCGGGACCGCCATATGCGAAGCGCCACATAAATAAGAACTGGTTAATCAAGGTGCAAAAATTGGCATGCATCTTTGTTGAATGAGATTTGACATGATATGCTAATTGGTGTTTGAAGCATGGTGCATGGTTATAGCCCTTGATTGGTTGTACTTGTAAATACGACCTGCGAGTCGTGCCTTTTCTTATCACTCTCATTGTACATGCTCTTCTCACCTTACTCCCCTCGGATGTAACTCGAGGTTTCTATTATTGATGTAATAGTGCATTATGGGATCATCCAAGGTTGGGACCAACTTTCTCAAATGGTACCGAAACTTGAGGATAGTCCTCAAACAAGAGAGAAAGGCTTATGTCCTAGAGCAGCCCATTCCGAATGAGCCTGCTGCCACTGCTCCAAGAGCTGAAAGGGATGCTCACAAGAGGCATTCTGATGATGCTTTGGATGTTGCATGCCTCATGCTTATTACCATGGAATCTGAGCTTCAGAAGCAACATGAGAACATGGGGGCGTTCGATATGATCGAACATCTCAAAATGCTTTTCCAAGAGCAAGCTAGGCATGAGAGGTTTGAGACCTCTAAGGCATTGTTTCAGTGCAAGATGTCTGAGGGAAGTCCCGTGGGTCCTCATGTGCTCAAGATGATTGGGTACATTGAGAATCTTGAGAATTTGGGATTTGCTCTTCAGAAAGAGTTGGCTATTGATGTAGTCTTGCAATCGTTGCCTGAAAGCTACAGTCAGTTCGTCATGAACTATAACATGAACGACCTTGACAAGTCCCTTCCTGAATTGCTCAACATGTTGAGAACTGCTGAGCAAAACCTTAAGAAGGCTAAGCCCATTTTGATGGTTCAAAAGGGCAAGGGAAAGGGAAAAGCCAACAAGAAGAAGGATAAAGCTAATGGAAAGTCCAATGCTAGTTCTTCTTCAGCTGCACTGAAACCAAAGGGTGGTGTGGCAAAGGAAGGGGAGTGCTTCCATTGTAAGCAACCTGGACACTGGAAGCGCAATTGCAAGCTCTATCTTGAAGAACTTGCTAAGGAAAAGGGAAGTAAGACTTCCACTTCAGGTATTTTTGTTATAGAGGCTAACTTTTCTACTTCCTCATCTTGGGTATTGGATACTGGATGTGGATCTCACATTTGTGCAAATGTGCAGGATCTAAGTAGAAGTAGAAGATTGGCCCGAGGTGAAGTGGACCTACGTGTTGGAAATGGAGCAAGGGTTGCTGCCTTAGCCGTAGGGACTTATGTTCTCACTTTACCTAGTGGATTAGTTTTAGAATTAGACAACTGCTACTTTGTGCCTACTATTAGTAGAAATTTGATTTCTGTTTCTTGTTTGGACAAGAAAGGTTTTTCATTTATAATAAAGGACAAATGTTGTTCTATTTATTTGAATGAAATCTTTTATGGTAGTGCTCAACTTAGCAATGGGTTGTATGTTCTAGACCTCGAAGATCCAATCTATAATGTGAATACCAAGAAGGTCAGATTAAATGATTCGAAACCCGACCTATCTCTGGCACTGTCGCTTGGGCCATATAAATGAGACCCGCATATCCAAGCTCCATAAGGATGGACTCTTGGACTCATTTGATTTTGAATCATATGAGACATGTGAGTCATGTTTGTTGGGCAAGATGACCAAAGCCCCATTCACAGGGCAAAGTGAAAGGGCTAATGACTTACTAGGACTCATACATAGTGATGTATGTGGCCCTATGTCTACACAAGCTAGAGGAGGTTTCCAATACTTCATTACTTTCACTGATGACTTCAGCAGATATGGCTATGTGTATCTTATGAGACACAAGTCAGAATCCTTTGAAAAGTTCAAAGAATTCAAGAATGAAGTAGAGAATCAACTCGGGAAGAGTATCAAAGTGCTTCGATCAGATCGAGGTGGAGAGTACTTGGATCGAGAATTCCTTGACTATCTGAAGGAGTGTGGTATAGTATCACAACTCACTCCACCAGGTACACCTCAATGGAATGGTGTATCTGAAAGGAGAAATCGAACTCTGTTAGACATGGTTCGCTCTATGATGAGTCAAGCTGACCTTCCAAACTCCTTTTGGGGACATGCTCTAGAGACAGCCGCTTTTACACTAAACCGAGTTCCATCTAAATCGGTTCAAAAGACACCATATGAGATATGGAGTGGGAGGCGTCCCAATTTGTCTTTTATGAAGATTTGGGGCTGTGACGCTTATGTGAAACGTCAATCCTCTGACAAACTAGGGCCCAAATCTCAAAAATGCCTTTTTGTTGGGTATCCCAAAGAAACAAAGGGTTACTATTTCTACAATCCTTCTGAGCAAAAAGTGTTTGTTGCTCGAACTGGTGTCTTTTTAGGAGAAAGAGTTTATCTCTAAAGGAACTAGTGGGAGGAAAGTAGAACTTGAAGAAATTCAAGAACAACAAGGAGACATCGAACCTGAAATGGAACCTGAACAGACACCACAAGATGTTGTGGTTCAAGAGTCTGTTCCTGTAGCACAGAGCCCACGTAGGTCTGGTAGGATTCGGCGTGAGCCTGAGAGATATGGATTTCTCATGACTCACACTGGTGATGTGATGCTCATGGATCAGGATGAGCCCACAACCTACCAACAAGCTATGTCGGGGCCTGACTCTGAGAAGTGGCTAGTGGCCATGAAATCCGAGATGGAATCCATGTATGAAAACCAAGTATGGACTTTGGTTGACCCACCTGAAGGGGTAAAACCCATAGGGTGCAAATGGGTTTTCAAGAAGAAAACTGACATGGATGGTAATGTGATTACCTTTAAGGGACGATTGGTTGCAAAAGGTTTCAAGCAAATTCATGGTATTGACTATGATGAAACTTTTTCACCAGTTGCTATGCTTAAATTCCATCCAAATTTTGTTTGCTATTGCTGCACACTATGATTATGAGATATGGCAAATGGATGTCAAAACTGCATTCCTAAATGGAAAGCTACTTGAGGATGTGTACATGACACAACCTGAGGGTTTTGTCACTCCTGAGAATGCCAATAAAGTGTGCAAAGTTGCAAAGGTCCATTTATGGACTGAAGCAAGCTTCTCGAAGTTGGAATCTTCATTTTGATGATGCAATCAAAGAGTTTGGTTTTATCAAAAATGAAGATGAACCTTGTGTCTACAAGAAGGTTAGTGGGAGCGCTATTGTCTTCTTGGTGTTGTATGTAGATGACATACTACTCATCGGGAATGACATTCCTGATGCTACAGTCTGTGAAGACTTGGCTAAGGGAAATGTTTCTCTATGAAGGACTTGGGTGAAGCAGCCTATGTGTTAGGCATCAGGATCTATAGAGATAGATCTAGAAAGCTTCTTGGCCTAAGTCAAAGTACATATATTGACAAGGTGCTAAAGAGGTTTAGCATGCAAGATTCCAAGAAAGGATTCTTGCCCATGTCACATGGTATCACTCTTTCTAGATCTCAGTGTCCGAGTACAACCCGAGGAGAGAGAGCGCATGAGTAAGATTCCATATGCCTCAGCAATTGGATCTATCATGTATGCCATGATATGTACTCGTCCCGATGTCTCATATGCTTTGAGCATGACGAAGTAGGTACCAATCGAACCCCGGTGAGAGTCACTTGGACAGCTGTTAAGAAACATCCTTAAGTACTTACGAAGGACTAAGGATGCATTCTTGGTCTTTGGAGGTGAAGATGAGCTCGTTGTAAGGGGTTACACCGATGCAAGCTTCCAATCCGATAAGGATGATTTTAGATCGCAATCTGGTTATGTGTTTTGTATTGGTGGTGGCCATAAGTCATTAAATGTGATGTAGTGTTCTCATGGTGGGTCGGTCCAGTACACAAGTTCTCCAACTTGTACCCATATGTAGACTACATATCTCATATTAGTCTCCACACATGCTAGTCATTATGTATTATTGCAACCCGCTCCACAATAATACTAGACCAGGGACATTTAAGAATATCATTATTCTAGGGTTACAATTATGTTTGTTAAGTTACGTAGAAACAAAACAACAAACATAATTGCTGGATTAATGCCTTAATAAAATATCATGACTCAATATGCAAAAATACAATCATCTCATGATTAGCTTTTGAGCACAACACTAATAGTTTACACCTCCTCTCCATGAGAGGCACAACGGCGCAACCAGGAACATTAGGCCCTCAGCCCACATTCCCTTATAAGGGGACCTATTCATAGGCAACGAACCTAGGAAACCCAACTTTGAAAGTCATAAGACTGGGCCATTTCTAGGGCTTAAATATACACCAAAAGGAAATCCTTCTTGGAAGGAAACTATATCCCACAAATATAGGATAAGCTACAAGATTTGTATCCCAGACGTAAATTACTTGAAGGACACCTCAACTAAATAAACCCCTGATCAATCCCAAGGTATGACATTTTGGCTCTCCTTTTATTCTCCTTGCTACTCCTCAATGAAAAGCTAACTTGAGCGTCGAAGGGTTCCCCTTGAGAAGACATCCTAAGGATCTAATGCTATCTTTCCATATAGGACTCTGATCTACTGTTTGCCAAGCTCTTAGGCCCAGCTTACTTGATCACTTTACCTATCAATTTAAAGGTACAAATTGACTAGAGTGAGAAAGGAGAACTCATTAGCTTGAGTTGATGTGTGACCAAATTGTCTGGCTAACAAAGCTTCTTCTTTGCGTATGTCTTGGTCCACCATTCCTTGAACTTGGGCTCCTATCTACCACATTTTTGCATCTACAACAAGTTATAGTGAATTAAGAAATGAGATAATATTATATAATTATTGTTAATGAAATATATAGTCATAGAAGGTCTTACTAGTCGGTCCTAGTGCATCTTATTAGCAATGGAGCCCATAGTGTGCTTTAGAACAACCCTTAATGTGTTTGCCACTTACTTGACATTCTTCCCAATAGTGGACCATTTCTTCTAGCATGTTTGCCAGTGGTTGCACATCATTCGCACCAAGATAGCATCATACGTAGGGGGACATGACTATAGTAAGGGTTTTAACTAAACCCCCCGGACCTATTTCACTATATCTTGCATGTAGTGGTAGACTCAATTTTGAATGGTACTCACTATAGTTGAACATGAGACAGCGGATCTTGGTGAATCTTGTAGGTCCTAAACATAGTACTTTTGGAATATTTTTAAGATAATTAAACATTAATGAGAATGACATTATGAAATTTACTAGTGAAAACTAAATAAAATTTTGAAATACTTGCATTTAGTTGATTCTTGTGCTCCTCAAGTATGTCATATGGCATCTCCATCCATGCTGGTTAAGGTCCATTCTAGAGCTTTTTGTGATGGGAAGCTATTGTCTTTCACTTGGACTTATCCACCCGTATGTTGCAATTCAAAAAAAATAATAATTAATTCAAGGGAAATTATAGTTAAAAAACATTGAAAATATGGTACACTTACTCATGTAAGGTGATTCTTGGATGCACATCTAGTTTAGGAGGTGGTGGTAATTAGTCAACATGCCTATGCCCCTATGCTAGGCCTTTAAGGGTTAGTTAGTCATCAGGAGTCTGCTCATTGTTAGAAATAGCCCAACAGATGTCTCCAAATTGAGGGCTTGTGCTCTCATCTAGTGTTTTATAGCTGGTTTGAATATCTATTCCTAATCGATCCACTTGTCATAGGGAAACTGCCCGCCATTAGACTTAGCTCTGGTATGGGACCCACCTAGAGGTTTATATTTTGGCATTTCGGCTAAGAAGTCTAAAACCAGATGATTGTCACCATGCGTGTCCATAAATGACTATGATGATGAAGTGGACTCCCCATAATACTATAGGGCGTAAATGTGTTGTGCTAGGGTGTGTGGCCACTAAGTAGCCTCCACGAGTGTGGTGGAGGAACCGGTCATAGTGGCAGACAAATCAAATGTTTGGCCACATTCTAGGTGACCATAGGGGTAAGGATGGCGCATATCGTGATTAGGGTCAGATGTTCACCTACCTAAACTAGAGTACGCAACCCTAGTGCACCTCATCCTACATTTTGTTTATTTTAGATGTAAAGTACAATTAGTGACTTTTATTGCAAGTATTTTGCACGGGTTACCATTGATCTAAATTAAGTCCACAAATATAAAAATTTCTATTTTTTGATGCTACCCTGTTGACAAGTCCATAAATATTAAAATAAGGCATTATTTGGCTTTTTTTTTTTTGCTGTTAAGTCAGCAAAATCTTAGGAAATACTTGACATTTTTATCCTAGATTTTTTAATTTCTTTCAATTGAGTCCGTAAGTTTAAAATACTTTCAATATTCTCCTAGTACTTTTTAATTAGTGTAAATTAAAGCCCTAAATATCATAATAGTAAATAAAATAACTTTTTAGTCAACTTAGTCCCCAAAAATTAAAATCCTTTCAATTTTGGCATAAAATTTTTCAATTTTTTCAATTAAATAAAAAAAAACTACATTTTCTTTTCTTTTTCCTATAGCTTAATTTGTGACCATTAAGTAAATAGGTTTTCAAAACCTACACTTGCTTACATATAACTAAACACAATGATATCACTAACACTTAACAAATAAACACATAAACTACACTAAAAGAGATAATTTGGTTACTTTGAAGGAAATAGGTAGGGAAAAACTACCAAATCAATGATTCTCAATGAAAGATGAAAGAATGGTTGAAAATAAATTACTTCAAACTCGGAACGTGCTTGAGAGGAAGGAGGAAGTCTTTAGGAGTGAGGATTATATGTAATTCGAAGAATAAGATGAGGCTCGGGCATCTAGAAGATTTTGTAATAGTTAAATTGTCGTAGCTTTTGGGAAGGCAGTGATTCTATGATAAGTGATAGACATCTTGGATGAATCTAGGCCATCAGTGATGTTTGTCATTTGTCATGTATGAGTTTCCCTTTTTAGGACACTGCTGCAATAATTATTTTTTAAAATCATCACAGAATCATCACACAAGCTGATATGCTTTAGAAATCCTCATAACTACTACCTTGGTAACACTACACCTAATGACAATTTCACCATGTTTCTTCATGATTAATGATGAATGTGCCACATGTATGTTGCGACAATTAAAGTTATCAATTTCACCCAATTTTTTGGGTCTCATTGTCTTCCCGCCATTAATTTTAACTTATGTGATGATAATGCAACGAAGGTCTTGTGACAAATTAGCCATGATTTTATATTTTTTCTATGAATTTCCTATGACATGCAATGCCAACTCATATTAATGATTAGACTAAATTTTTTTGAAAATGTTTGGTGAAAATGATAAAATTAGGAAGTTCAGGAACCCATGTTGTAATTATTGTGATTGATTAAAATAGATTTTTTTTTAATTTAGGGTCCTTATTTCACCATACTTAAAAGCTAAGGGACTAAACCATTGGCTAACAAGATCATTAAATTTACTGATAAGGAAATTAATTGTTTTAGAAGAATCTAGATATGGAACTAACTCAATAGTAAAAGAGGCATATTAGCTACTAAAGTTCATGGGGGAAAAGTAATTTTACCATTGAACTTTTTTTTTTTGTAGACAAATTTACCAATAACTTCTTGAAAGGTGTAAATTTGCCACCAATTATTTGTGTACAAACCAAATCTACCACTAGCCGTTAAAATTGCTTGATGTGGTATGCTTGAAAAAAATGAGAAAAATACAAGTTTCAATTCTAAGTTTTGTTTTCCTAACACCTTGGCCCCTATGTTTCTGAATCTATCATTTTCACCATTGTATTTGGTCCAACAACCCCCTATATCCTTTATCACCCTCAACCTTTTTCTACCACCAATGCTCCTTCAACTCTTCCACACATCCTAACAACACTCTTCAGAACAAAACCTGATCAAATAAGGTTCGATTGATGTAGGTAGGACAAAATTTAAGGGCACTGTAATTCAACAATTAAAAATCGATGGAAGTGGTGGTGGAGGTTGCTTTCTGACAATGAGGAAGGGGAAAATAAGAAGGCTCAGTTATGGGTGTGTGTGGTCTAACATAGGTTTTAACTCATTTGAGTGTTGTGTAAGGTTTGGGTTAGGTGTTAAGAAGAAAAATTTTAAGAACTAGTTTAAGAATTGTGCTATGGAATATTCTCTAAACAAGTAAAATATTTCTGTCATTTAATGGTCAATACAATAACTGCCCATAATAAAAACATTCAAGACAAATTTGTCTACAAAAGAATTTCAATGGAAAAATTACTTCCTTCATAAAATTTAGTAACAAATTTTCCCGTCTTGCCTTAACTGAATATTGGACTTACTTGATTTGGATGAATCTACATATTCGTTTAAAGGTTTAAGGTTTAATGTTAGTGTTTAGGGTTTAGGGTTAGGATTAGTGTTTATAGTTTAGGCTTAGTGTTTAGGGTTTATAAATAAGGAAGTCTCCAAAAAGTATAGAGTTTCTAAATAGGTAAGCTTAGTAATCCCATAACTTGCTAAATATGGAAGTCCATAAAAGGTTTAGTGTTTCTAAATATGGAAACCTGGCAATCTGAAGACTTTCTAAACATAAAAGTCTCCAAAATTTATGGAGTTTCTAAATATAGAAGTTGTTCAATCTTAAGAATTTCTAAATGTGCAAACTTTTTGGGGTGAAGTTGTGAGTACAATTGTTTACTAGATTAATTGGACTCCATCGGTTCCTTTGGGTTTCTTGTCCTAGAGAATATGTGGACAGGTAAGAATGATTCTTATTCACATTTAAAGGTGTTTGATTGCAAAGCATTCATGCATGTGCATAAGGAATAACGGTTGAAGCTTGATAATAAGGCCAAACCATGCATTCTTGTTGGTTATGGCAATGAAGAGTATAGCTATCAGTTATGGGATCCAAAGAAAAAGAAGGTGGTTAGATGTAGGGATGCTATCTTCAGAGAGTATGAGAATATAGAAGATATTAGGCTATAATAGTAGACTTTAGATACTGCTTTTGGTATTGATGATTTGACACCTGCACCTATTCCATTTGAGAATGCCATAGATGGCATGGGATAGAGTAGCTAGCCATTGTCGATGAATAGGTTGATGATGATATAGTTAAGCATGACAGTGGTCTTGAGTAAGGGGAGTAGCCCTTTCCAATAGAAGAGGTTTAATCTCAGCTAAGGAAATATACAAGAGAGCGTCATCCATCTACCAGGCATCCCAGTTATGATTATGTCATGCTTCCTATTGCAAGAGAGACTAAGAGCTTTCTAGATGTGTAGTCTTGTTAAAATAAAGACTAATGGATTGCTGTAATGCAAGATGAGATGAATTTTATTTAGAAGAACAACATATATGAGTTGGTGGATCTATCTAAGGGTAGAAGAGCATTGTAAAACAAGTTGGTGTTCAAATTGAAGAAAGACAGTGATAAGATGGTACAGTATAAAGCTTGTTGGGTGGTGAAGAGCTTATGTCAGTAAAAGGCAATTGAGTTTGATGAGACATTTTCCCTTATGGTAAAGATATGTTCCATTCGAGTTGTACTTGGACTAGCAGTTAGTCTAAATTAAGAGTGTAAGAGGGCCGGGCCAAGTTAGGGCCTATAAGGCTCGAGCTCGGCCCCTTAGCTAAATGGTACTACCCGGGCTTGAGCTCGAATTGCTTGAGCCCAATTTTTCAAGCTCGAGCTTGGCTCGAGGCGAGCTCAAACTTGGCCTGAAGACTAGCCAAGCTCGAATGGCACATATAAATATTTTGTACCAGAATTATGGCTCAGATGAAAGATGGGGACTGAGTGTGTAATTTTCCACATAGACAATCAGATAAGGAAAAAATTACAAAATTCTATCCCAAACTTTATAATCTTTTGCTGTTATACCCTATTTTTGTAAACTTAATAAAAGAGCCACCATCTTCCTCTGCCAACCACCATCATCCTCTGTCACCTATCACGTCGATCTTAGATGCTACAATTGTGATTAAAAGATCTAACTCACAAGACATTGTTTCGTTCAGTCTTATTTCTATCACTAATCCACCCATTTTTCTTCTCTTACCAAAGTGCCTATATGACTATATCAGAAACTAGATTGGGGTGATGTCCAAGCTAGGCTAGACGAGGCTGACGTGAGGTCGACCATGGCGTGGTGGGCTAAGCTGTTGTGGTTGGGTAGTGAGGTGGGTTGAGGTTGCGGTGAAGTTTGGAGCTAAGGTAGAGCCATTAAGGGTAGGTCAAGAATGGCAAGTTGCAGTGAGGTCGGCCATGGCTAGGTGGCATGAGGTATGCGGCAAGGGAAATCAGACATGGAGGACCTAGGGTTTCTTTTTAGGTTGGCCTAGGTAGGGATAGGGTCATTCTATTTTTCATGGACTCAGGGAATTGGGCCTAGATTGATAATATGTAAAGGCTCGATTAGGCCCTATAAGAATTAGGGCTGAGTATGACCAGGCCCAAGCTCAGCTTGTTTATGTACCAAGCTTGAAAATAGGCTCGAGCTCGAGCTTGGGTAGCTCGTTAAAAGCCTTACCCGTTCACACCCCTAGTCTAAATCTTGAGCTTGAGTAGCTAAAAGTGAATATTGCATTTATATATGCCAACTTGAATAAGGAGATTTACATGGTTCAACTAGAAGGGTTTGAAGTGAAAGGTGTCACAAAACAGGGTTCCAGTGCCCTAAATTAATTAGCTTGTTGGTTCCTAAGGAGTATGGCCCCACTTAGTTAGAGTTGGCTAACTATTACTTATAAGTAAGTTGGAACAATTTGCAAACAACTAGGTACTTAGCCTATCCTGCAAGAAGATATGCATTTACTTGTACTAGTAACGCAAATCAAATAAATAAATGAAGTAGAGAAAACATTGATCAAGCATTTCATTTAAAACATATTTAAAATGTACCAGGACAATAAAATACTAGTTACTTAAACTTTAAAAAATAGTTTGTGTACACTTTTTAACACTTCATGCACCAAAAAGTAACTCAAGGGTCTTGCACTACAATATATCCTAATAGAGGCAATGCCTTAGTACACAAAGTAGTCTATATACATGGAAAAAATACTACTACGATCATCTACTTGAGCTCCCACCTTTGAGCTATTAAGATCTAAGTGCAAAGCCTTTATTTGTCCTTGTGCAACACTTAGCCTCTAGATTGCTAAGACATAAACACTTAGGTAGTATAGAAGTTAGCTTATAAGTAACTTATAAATATAAGGTCCCAAGTAAATAAGTACTTACAAAAAAGAGAAACTTAGCCCACAACTATCTGCTTAGTTGGGCCCAGGGGTCAATACCTGCACAAAAAAGCTCAAGGGAGTGAATACATTATCATACTTAGTAAGGGGTCCCTTGGTACCTATAAGAAAACTCAAACAACCTTGTAGATATGGAAAGCAATTGACCAAACACCCAAAAAACAACCACAATAAGAAAAAAGATAATAAATGCAATGCATGAGTGAATGATATGCAACATACAACACTTGGAACCTTTTACATCTCAAAGTGTCTTAGACTTGCCGTAAACACAAATGGCAAAGGTACTTGAGACACTAGACCATGTATCATGAACCCTTTACCTTCCTTAAGTCCCACTTATAGGTCCTAGAATAGGTCAATACCCACTCCCTTCATTTACCATCTTTCCTTCATTTATTATGCAAGGCAACTATCATAGTGGTTCTACTTTGCCAAGTTCCTTGAATTTGACTTGGACACCATAGTCAACCATCTTACTAAGCCTCTTGGCTCATTTTTAGATTCTACTCTAATGCCTAAAGGCCTAGGACTTCACCCTTGAGTCATTGGAAGATCAACATCTTAGTCCCTCATTAGCACCTAACTTACACCTTAAGGTACTCACTTGTCCACACTTACTTTTCCCTTTTAAACTATATTATTTGTTACCTATCTTAATTGATGCATATCATAGTCTTAGGAGTGCTTATAAGCCTTGTTAGGACCTTGCCTAGGCCTTAGAAAATGGCTTAGGACCTTAGGAACACTTAACTTTTAAGTGCATGTATGATGCAAATGCAATACATGTTCAGGCTATTTTTGGAATTGGTGCTTGCGCACCATCTTATTGTGGATTCTTTTAGTTAGGTGAAAGGCTACAATGCGAACGCATTATCCCATGGTGCATTTACACCACCTGGAAAAAGCCTTTTTCCCTCCAAACTTGTGCTAGCTTACACTAAAACCTTCCCTAACCATTCCTACACACTTTAGGCTAAAACGTATTTACTCCCATGACCCAATTCACTTAAAGATGCATCAATTTAATAGCTTACACAACACCCTTAACTCAAAATGAAGAATCACAAAATCAAGCAAAGTACTATTCATCAAAGCTACTTCAAGCTCCTCAAGGGTTCTACGCTTCATTCCTTCACAAATTGGCACAATAATAACTTAGTTATTCTAAGTCACCCATGCCCTTAAAATTAACCAAGAGCTGAGAGAGAGCTTACCTTAGGTTTTTGTCTCAAAAGTTTGAAAACCACCAATAACACTGCAAATGCACCAAAAGCTTGGGGTACTTTGTACTAGATTTGGGGCCTCTAATTTTCATTAAAACTTGGGCAAAAATAGTTGAATGCAATGGAAAGCTTTGGGAGGAAAGGGAGCTACGAAAATGGCTTCCTGGAGAATAAGATGAAAGATGAATAGTATTCTCCACGCATCAAAATATCTTTAACTCTCTCCTAATCCACTCTTAATCTATTTAAGTTGATTAGCTTAACTTAAGCTCTTCTTTTAGCTTCTAACCAACCCTCCTAAGTCCCTAATGTGAGAGCACATTAAGCTCTATCTTAACCTTTAAGCAAAACAAGCCCTTAGAGACAATGGTCTAATTTAACCCTTAATTTTCTTTGGTATAGCAAACACATCCTTTTCTCCTACTTAATGGTCAAATTGGGTTACTGAACTTATGATCTTGACTCTTTTAGTCCATGACACTTATGTGGCCCTAAATCCTTCAAAATCTACAGTTATACCACTATATTTGGTTCAAAATTATCCAAATGTCATTAGGACTCTTAGGTGCCAAATCACACTTTGGAACCTATTTAAACCCCAATTTCAGTTACCTGACTTGTAATTCAAAGCACTTATTTAAGGAATAAAAGGAAATTGCATAAAATTAACTTACTTACTTGGTCAAAAGCAAGTTGTTCACTAGGAGAGCTATAACAAAAAGGAAGGAGCACATGGTTTGTAGGTTGAAGAAGAGCCTTTATGGCTTGAAGCAGGCACCTAGACAAGGGTACCAAAAGTTTGATTCCTTTATGGTTTGTTAGAACTATAGAAGTGTTAGTGTTGTGCCCAAAAGCCAATCATGAGATGATTGTATTTTTGCACATTGAGTCATGATATTTTATTAAGGCATTAATCCAGCAATTATGTTTGTTGTTTTGTTCCTGCGTAACTTAACAAACATAATTGTAACCCTAGAATAATGATATTCTTAAAAGTCCCTGGTCTAGTATTATTGTGGAGCGGGTTGCAATAATACATAACGACTAGCATATGTGGAGACTAATATGAGATATGTAGTCTACATATGGGTACAAGTTGGAGAACTTGTGTACTGGACCGACCCACCATGAGAACACTACATGGATCGTTATATGAGTGTCATAAGTGATTCTCATAGTGATCAGGGTATATGTAGTCCTTCGACCTAAGATCATCAAGGTTCCCTACATGTGAGTCACATACTTTGATACTTTCCTTTGTTGCTCGTAACTGAGTGAACTTGAAGGAGGTCATTGGGTATGTCACATATCATGCGGAGGGATTTGTATGATCAAGATGGGATTTGTCCCTCCTATGTAACGGGAGCGATATCTTCGGGCCCCTTGATAGAGTGAGACTTAGAAAATGCATGGCCATGCTCGGATGAGTTGATATGCGATATCAATGTCATCAGTTTAAGTTAGTCTACTCGGTAATCAAGAAACCAAAGATTGGGCTATACGAGAGTGACACATTCCATGTCTCGTGCTTAGTCTTGATATCTTGGACAAAGGGACAATGGCATATATCGGTGATGATCATAAAGGTATAGTCGAATCATCGACAATCTTGTCACTTGGGTAGCAATGATGTGTTGCTAGACACCGCTCATTGCTTATGATCATAAATGTGATTTATGATCATTGCCAACGTGATAAGAGCCTATTGGGTCGCACACATAGAGCTATTTGGATCATTAGAGTGCATGGGCTAATTATTTGGGTTATGGTTTCACTTTAATTTCGTATTAATAATGGGCCCAAAAGTTGAGCCATTATTAAGCCCGAAATTAAATCCTAATTGGATTAGGGCTTTGAAACCTATTAGGCCTGGAAGTTGAGTCTCACTATAAATACAACTTTTAAGTGAGAAATTCGCAGGTCTCCTTGCCCTAGCCTCCAAAAAGGACAGCCGCACTCTTCTCTTGCAATTCCTTGGAGGACGCAAGCTAGCACTGCGAGCGCAAGAGAAACGCATCTACCGGGACGTGGTGGAAGCGTGGTGATCCCGAGAGGCTCGTGTGGATACCATAGAGAGCTTGAACACGTCAACTGTTCAGGTTTTGTGATTCGACTCTACAGTTGAGTGAGAGATCTCAACCGAAAATTAGGTATGAAAATTTTCGAACACCCGGTTTACCCAGTTTCACTTGGATCCTGGAGGGTTTCGGTTAAATTCCGCTGCGCTGTTTGGCTCCCGAAACTTAACAAGAAGAACTGATGCAGATTCTTGTGTCTATGTCAGAAAATCTCCTAATGGTTATTTCATTATTCTTTTTCTTTATGTTGATGATGTGCTTATTGTTAGGCAAAATGCTTTGATGATTCACAGGTTGAAAGAGAAATTGTCTAAGTCATTTGACATAAAGGATTTTGACCCAGCAAAACAAATTCTGGGCATGAAAATTGTATGTGACAGAAAACCTGGTAAGCTATGTTTGCCACAGGAAAATTATGTTGAACGAGTCCATGAAATGTTTAACATGACAGATGCTAAGCCAGTTAGCACAACCTTATGAATGACTTCAAGTTGAGTAAGAAGTCATGCCCAATTACAGTAAAGGAAAAGGAAAAGATGTTAGCTATCCCTTACTCTTCTATGATTGGTTCTTTGATGTGTGCTATGGTTTGTACTTGGCTAGATATTGATCTTGTTGTTGGATTGTTTAGTGGATTTTTATTTAATTTGGGAAATTTCACTAGGAAGCTATGAAGTGGATTTTCAGATATTCAAGAGGTACTTCTAAATTGTGTTTGAGTTTTGGCAATGCTAAACCTATCTTGGAAGACTTTACTAATGTATATATGGTAGGCAATCTTGATTATATAAAATCTAGATTAGGTTACATTTTCACTTTTGTCGGGGGAGCTTTCTCATGACAGTCAAAGTTGCAAAAGTGTGATCCTTTGTCTATAACCGAAATAAAATATATAGTAGCTAATGAAGTAGGTAAATAGATGCTTTGGATGAAGTGGTTCTCTCAGGAGCAGGGTTTGAAGTAATGGGACTATGTCATACATTGTTATAACTAGAGTGCTATTGATTTGGGCAAGAATTCAATGTATCATGCTCATACTAAACACATTGAGGTAATGTATCATTGGTTGCACTTGGTGATTTAAAAGAACCTTTTAAACCTTGAGAAAATCTACACAAATACTAATGCAGTTGACATGTTGAAATAGGTAATTCTTAAGGAGAAAGCTTAAAAGATATGGCCTAATAGTTACAATGTGTTCCATGTAGAAGTGGTGTTGGCATCTCCTTGTAATGGGATTAAAGGTGGAAATTGTGTGTGACTAATCCCTTGAAAATATTATATTGATTTGATTTAGCCTATTAAAGTCCACTTGTACTAGGAATTCCTTTTTTGCTTAGGAATTCTAGTTGCCACATGAAGTTGGCTAGCTAAAACCAAACTTAAATTGGTCTTGAGGCATGACTATAAAAGCCAAGTAATTAGCTTTGTTTGAGTGAGAACATGAATAGTGTGAGAGAGGAAATAAATGGAGACACTTGTTCATCACGTTTTCATCGAGCAGCAATTTTTTCTCCTTACTGGAGCATTGACCTTGTAATTTGGGAGGTCATTCTCTTTGGTTTGTGATCATCAATCAACAATTATTGGTGTCTTCGGGTCTCTATTATCTGAGATTTTTGCAAATACCCTAAAGTATTGAAGTTTTTGATTTTTCCCAAATTACTTTGAAAGGATTCAAGTTTAGGTATTAACTTGGATCTTGGACATTGTACTATTTTTCTTGATAGTAGATTTTACTGCCAGTTTGTTGCATGGTTTTTCCTTCTACATTGGACGTATATCATATGTCTTGATTTATTGCAACTTGGTGCTATTTTTCTGATTATTTATGTTTGGTTGTAATTTATTAGCTTGAACATTTCCCAATTTTACCTTATGAATTTGACAGTAATTATTTGGGGTCCATCCTAACAACTTCCTTAATTTGATTGCAGCATTTGCAAATAGAATCAACCTTACCCTATGCTGAGGAGGATTAGTAGTATTAGTAAGGTAGGTAATACCTCATTTATGTACTTTGAAAAAAAAATAACTAAAATTTTGTGGAATTTATGATACCCAAATGTGTTTAGTAATAAGAGAAATTATGCTAATTGATAGTCGATGTACCAGTAAATGAGTTAGGTTGCCCTTGAAGTCATCTTTCAGTGTGATAATGGGTTTAGTATCTTTTGGTGACAATGATTCAAGAGTATTGATGGAGGAAATTTTGATAACTAGTCAAGAGCCACTGCAAGAATAGTTTATTTTGGAAATTGACAAATCAGTCACCAACCAGCTGCTATTTCATTTTTTTGCAATGAAAAAAATCGATCATACTGGTAAAGCGATCGATTAAGAAGCCAATTCTAGTAGTCACTAATCAGCAGCCAGTTCTTATTTCTGTCAAAATTTCAAATGCCCAGATTTAAACTTTTTTTCTTGATGATTTCAAATACCTAGATTTAAAATTTTTATTCTTCACTAATTTTTAGTTATCAAGTAGTTTTGCTTAGGTTCTTTGAGGACTCCTATCTCAGTTTTAAGGAAGATGTTTTCTTGCTCCACCATTTAAATTGCTTAAATTGTTTCTGTAACTTGTGCAACTAAAAGAGAAGCTAAAGGAAGACCTATATATTTCTACCTCTGATCAAATATCATCTTCTACGATCCACCACCGACCTCATCTCTCTGTCCAAATCCAATAGCCTACTTGTCTCTCTTTCCACCTTCTGGGTTACAATCTCTGGCCTAGTACACTTCATCAATGACTTCCATCAGTTGCTCTTTGTTAGTAGAGCTTATAGATTAACCACTGTGAAGAAGGAAGAGGAAGTTACTAAGGGCAATAAGATTGGTTAGAACGGAAAGAACAATTTAAGTTTATATGGTAGAGGTGGAAATTGATTAGTCAGTTTTATTCTCATGGATTGCCAACATGGACCACCCTCCAACTAGCCAATGACTAGTAAGTTACTGAAATGGCAACTGGTTCTCAATTGGTTGTAAAGCAGTCAGCTCTTCTCCTTAAAAACCTTTATTCTCTTTATGCTGATTAATTTCACAGCCCCACCACCACCTTTTCTAGTCCCTAGTGTTTGTCACCAAAACTAACATTCCTTATGGTGGGCGAAGACAAAAAATTATACTAGTGGGGGCAATAAAAAAATATTATTAATAAAATATGTTCACATTTACAACTATTCATGACGAGGTTCCATAGCTTGAAAACAGTGCATGATCAACTCATTACCATATAAGTAATTAGACAATTATTCATCAATTGGTCTTCCATTCAATTCCATAATCGATTCTTTATGATATTCATTGTAGAAAAATCTCTCTCAACACTTGCGGTAGCAATCGACAAAATCAAGATGAACTTTACAAGCAAACAAACAAGCGGATACACGATATGTTTGATCTTGTGAACCAACTTTTGAGTGAAGCACTTATCCCTTTAATATTTTGAAAATTGCTATTAGAATGCATATCAAGAATATAAGTGTCTAATCAATTCTCAAGTGCCGTAAGCTTGGTTGCAAAAAATTCTAATTGGTAGAGCTGAAAAAGACAAATTAATTGTTCTTTATTAAATGCTGAAATTGAGTTATTAGGATTCAAGCATGCTACACAAAGCAGCAATTTTGTATTTGTCTCTGTGAATAAAAAACAATTCATCACGAAAATATATATCATGGGATTCATTGATTAGAATAAAAAATAATTCATCTCCTAAACCACTAACAGTGGTAATGGTTATTTCAGTTGTTGTAGCATTGATTGCATCAAACCAAATTTCAAGTGTTGTTAACCTCTCATTCTTTGGAGCACTTATCAAAGCAACTTGATCAATAGCTTCATTACGATCTATTATAAAATAAAGAAAATTAGGAAAGTTATCTTGACATTTTGGGTCTCTGATTCATTATGATGTTAAAAAACTAGCCTTTGCCTTAAAAAGAATCAAATGCAATCAATAGATGCACTCAAATGAATTCGGTAATCACTCCACGATTAATCTAATTATTTTCGCACAACACTTTAAAGGATTGTTCCCAATTCATTAAATTTTCACATTTTTTCAATCTTTATTGTTAGTGCTAACATTGACAGCCTAAATATTTAGCTTATTCCAACTTGTGAATCATTCAAGTACAAATGCACCACCACCAAATTGCTTCCCATAACCAGGCTTATATAAATAACAACATAGACAGTAAGCAGCATTTTTTAATTCACTGTGCACTAAATAATTCTTATGATTCTCAAACCAATGGGGGTAAACGTTCATGTAGCCTTTCCAATTATTCTCCGCTAAAATTTATGATTTTGAGGTTAGCGTGACCCTTTTGTAAATAGTATCTCCTAATTCTATGACACTTATTAGCCTAATAATCAGAATTTTTTTTTCTTAATCCCAAATCATTAGGAAGATCTTTTAAATTATCTCAAGACATTTTTATTTTGGAAGATTTTTTTTAGTACAACATATGTTTCATGAGAGAAATCAAGTATCTCTCCATAGCAAAACTACATAAAAATCAAATTAAAAATTCATGCAATAACTTCATATCCTACAAATTGATTTATTCGGGTTCTAAAATTTTAGAATTACATGAAAATTAGCGGAGAGGAATATAATGTAGATTGAGATTTGAGAGAAATTGGTGATTTATAAAGCATATGGAGGCTAACTTTTGAGACCTTTTTTAGAAAGGAAGGGGAAAAAGATGATAGACGATTTTGATTATTGCATGCTATGGCCTTATGCTAGGTAAGGGAGAAAGGCTGCGGAATGTGTCTGGGGAGAAAGATGAATTTTTTTCATGCTAATTCTAATTTTAGTCTACTTTGGTGAGACCTTTTAAGTTAAAGTTTTTTATTGATTGTACTTTTTACTAGTGTTTTCTTGTTTTTGGGGATGTGGAAGAGACAAGATTCTCTCTTTTTACTAGGTTTGTGTGTTAAATTATATAATTATACTAGTAATTCTTGTGCCTCATAGTTTTTCCACCAAATTTTACATAATTCTATTTTTGCCACTCATAAAAAAAAGTGCATGCACTTTTAGGTGAGTGGGGGCATCACAAAAAATTCTATGTGGGCATAACGAATATTTTTTAAAAGATTATATAGCAATTTCATATTTTTTTTTCCGAATTTCATTCATAGAAATTGCCACCACTTACATACACATAGCACCACCCCTATAACCAGTTATTATTCGAAAATATTTATTGAGTCACTGTCCACAATAGTCCAACAAGGATATGAAGTAAGTAAAGCTTTGTTGTTGGAGTTTTTACTTTAAATTCGAGAACCCAATACATAAGTTGGTTATAGTTTTAGAAAAACCATGATATGGTTGGGAATATAAAGAAGTCTTGCTTGGCAAATTAATGGCTCCATGAACTAGCCAACTTATGCGTGACTAAGCTTAATGTGGTCATTAATGCACAAGGTAATTCATTTAGAAGATGAACTAATGGCTCCATTAATTCGTACGGAACAAGTTTATCCATTAAAGCATATAAATAATACATGTTGCCAAGCCAAGTGACCAATGCAATCGAAACTTTTTAGCTCATAGTGAAAATTAAAGCTCTTGTTCCCTTATAACTTGTATCAAAATTTTCACCAAGTGATTTGGCATAATTGGTTGAGGGTATTTGAATCCTCTTATACAATTTGATTTGTTAAGAGTGGAGTTATTCTTTTACTATTGCCCTCAGGCGTAGATCGTTTGACTAAACCTCATAATATTTTGTCATTTTTGTTGCTTAATTTCTTATCAACACTGTCTATCTCTACTTCCATTACATGATAGTTGTGACAATTGGTATCACATTTCTAAAGTTTTTAGTGTAGGAGCTTGTTCATCAAGTCATAAATTAAGTTCCAACTGGAGAAATTTGATGGGTCCAATGACTTATGTATATGGAAAGTAAACATGAAAGCTTTCCTAGTTTAATAAGATTTTACGAAAGTATTGAAAGATGAAGATAAGCTTCCTGCAACCTTGACCACTAGGACATGATGGATATTTGGGCTAGGTGAAAGAGAGAATAATTAGAGCAAACCTCTCTGTAAGGTTTAGTAACTTCAACTTCCATGAAGAAAGTCGAGGTTGGAATTTTTCCATTAAGAATTAACAGGGATTTGTCTTACTCATGTCTTGGTCAAATTGAACTCCTAGGTATTTCACAATTTCTTTTTTTTTTTTGTATTGTGCTTAAAGGGGAGAGTGCACTTAAATGCATAAAGAATTCTACTTGAACTACCTTTTGCTACAATTTAAGAGTTATAACCCAAGTATAGGTTGTCGCAAGTATTAAAATCTTATAACTTTGAGTGTTAAGCCTCAGGGACATGAATTGAGAAATACAAGATTATAGACACTAACAAAAAAATGATTTCATATAAGATGTGAACAAATGTAGGTTGAGACTTAAATTTAAAGAAATGGCTATTAGGGGATTAAATCTTGGTATATCAATTTTGGCTAATTTTGGCATGTCTTGCCCCTCAATCAGAACCCATGAATAAAGGAGATCCAAATCAGGGAATTTAGAAACTAAATTTCAGAAACATTAGGCATAGGATAGTATCATCTTTCATCAATCCTCTAACACTAGCACTTTTAAATGAGTTCAGGTATTTATCAAGCCAATCTTTGTCCACAAAAATTCAAGATTCCATCTTATCATAGCTAGCTAACCCACCCACTATAGAGAGGAATCAAGTAATTCTTATGCCAAGGATTGTCTATGATGAATCAAAACATCGACTTAATAAGGAAGATGGCTAAATTGATTGAGAAATTAAATACTAATAACATTAAAATCCATTTAGATTACCGATAACCTTTATACCAAAAGCTTTACCCTTTCATGCTAGAAAAATAAGAATTAGTTAGAAATAATGAGAGTAAATAGTAAAACATAGATCATAAAATCAAAAGAAGAACAAGATAAACAAGAACAAAGTAACTAGAATAGCGAATGTAGACATAAACATAAGAATAAGATGAAGAAAAGAAAGAGCTCTAACTCACCAAAAATAAGATTTACTTCATGCTATTACCAGGCTCTCAAGGTATGTGTGGTAGGTGATAAATGAACAACAAAGGAGGTGCCAACTTTTTCCAAAATTTTGACCTTTATATGCATCAATTTTTCTCTTCAAGAACATAGAATATTTGTAGATCTAACTCTTAGATCTAGTACCATATCTTGATCATTCAAAACAGAAGACTACTGCTCAAGTTTTGATTTTTCTACCAAACCTGCACTTCAGTGCACAACAAAAAAGATAGTCTCATTTCAAACCAACTTTCAGCATTGAAATTAAGACTTGAAGTTCTCTATGGCTTTTCAATCAGTCAATATCGACTTCCATAGCTCTAGATATGAATTTTCTATCCATTTCCTTAAGTACCTTTGAAGGATATTGTTAACTTAGGCTACTAAATTAATTACATGAATAAAGATGTAGATTTTTCTAGTGGAGCGCAAAGATGGAGAAAAGCTTCTAAAGGAAGCTACAAATTTGAATCAACCATAAAAAATGGACAAAAGTCTATACATGTACAATAAATAAAAGAGTGAAATGCAATATTATCCTTATAAAACTGTAGAAATTGCACATATATATATTTTTAACCCTCTCAAACTCTTGTTGTGATAAACTTAACATCAAGAGTTTGTTGTTTAGAAAACAAAAGCGTTGAATAGTATGTGTCTTGGTGAACAGTCTACACGTTAGAGAGTAAATGAAAGAAAAGGTAAGTATAGAATGCCTTTGCCGACATACTGGTAGATAAAGTAACAATTAGATTCAATGTGCTTGTCCACTCATGAAAGACCAAGTTACGTGTAATTTGGATAGCACTCTTGTTATCGTAAAACATAGGAATAGGGGCAAGAACATAGACACCAATGTTTTACAACAAACATTGTAATTAGATAAGTTCAGTAAAAGTGTCTGCCATAGCACAATATTTAGCTTTTGCACTAGATCATGAAATAACACCTTGTTTTTTGCTTTTCTAGGAGATGAGTGAATCACCAAGAAAAACACAAAGACCAGTTGTTGGTCATCGATCATTGACATCCCCTACCCAATCTAAATCTGAGAAAGCAGATAACTCAAGTTTAGATGATGATGAAAGAAATGAAGCATAACTCAAAGAGCATCTAAGGTATTGAAGGTTGCGAAGTACTCCTACTATGAGAAGACCAAGGTGCTGCAACAAATTGACTAACAACATGAATTGCATAAGAAATATCTAGATGAGTGACTGTAATGTAAACCAAGCTGCTAACAATTTCACAATAAAGTTTAGGATCAGATAATGTAGTACCATATGTAGGATAGAGCTTGGCATTTAATTTGAGAGGAGTATCAGTAGTATTCTTGTCTGTAACTTGAGTGAAACAAGGAATCTCAGAAGCATACTTTGACTGGGTTAGAATATATCCTCGAGGAGACTAAGTCATTTTAAATCCTAAAAGGTAATGTAAAAACATGGGATCTTTCATTTCAAATTTCTTTGTAAGATGATTGCTTAATCTATGAATGCCATCAAGATCATTATAGGTTATGATAATATCATCCACATGTATAAGAAGTAGGATAATTCAATATTGAGAATTGTAAGAGAATAAGGTTGGGTCCTTTGCACTTTGCTAGAAACCAAGTCATTTGATAGTTTGACTAAATTTCACAAACCAAGCCTATAAAGCTTGTTTCAGACCATAATGTGCACGACATTGGTGAGAAACCTTTTGGTCTCCATAAGATAGACCTGGAGGAGGTTGTATATATACCCCATCATGAAGTTCACCATTCGGGAATGCATTTTTAACATCCATCTGGAACATGTTCAAATCCTCGAATGAAGCAACAGAGATCAAAGTCTGAATAGTGGTCATTTTAGTATCAGGAGTAAAGGTTTCTTCATAGTCTATTCCATATTCCTGAGTATAACCTTTTGCCACACATCAAGCATTATAATGCTAAACTAAACCATCTGATTTTGCTTTCACCTTATAAACCCACATACAGCCTATAACTTCCTTTCCTTTAAAAAGATCAACAAAGTCCCAAGTATGAGTTTTCTTAAGGCTTGCCAGTTCTTCAGCTATGGCCTGCTCTTACTGTGGTAAAAGCAAGCCCCTTTAAAAAAGATAGAGTCATGAATAGAGTTAATATAAGCAAGAAAAGATTGATAAGATGAAGAATAGTGAGTTTGATAATCTTTTAGCCAAGAGGAAGGATTTCGAGAACAAGTTGGATACCTGAAACTTGGAGGAACATTTACCTGATCGACATCTACAAAGGTAGATGAGGACTTGAGTTGAAGAAGAGGTTCAATGATGGTGGAGCTTATGTCTCTGTTTTATTGGATATCATCATCACCCGTATCATAACTCATAGAATCATTTCTAATAGGTTGCATATCATTAAAACCTTGAGTGTAAAAAGATTCAGACTCATTTGAAAATAAGGCATTTGGGTCAGAAAATGAATCTAAGAGAGCTGTTTCTTGTGAATCTAAAGAGGAACAAGTCAGGCTATAGAAAAGAATATGCTCAAGCAAAAACACATATCTAGAAACCTGCAATCTTTTCTCTATGGGATCATTGCATCAGTATCCTTTTTATTCAACACCATAGCTAGAAAAATGCAATGAGTAAAATCTGCACTTAACTTTGAACATTCCCTAGCTAGAAAGGGAACAAAATAAATGTAACCAAAAGCACAAAGTTCAAAATAATCTGGTTGAATCTTGAACAATTTTTCAAAAAAATGAGACACTACCAATAACTAAAGAAAGATGCGATTGATGAGATAAACTACTGTAAGAACAGCTTCACCCCAAAAATTTTAGGAATAAAAAAAGATGGTGACATGGATCTTGTTGTCTTAAAGATGTTTATGTTTTCTTTCAACTACACCATTTTTTTAGGGAGTTTTAGTGAAAAAAGACTGAAAATTAATACCTTTGGAGGCAAGAAAATTTTGGAAAGACTTTGACATATATTTTCCTCCTGAATCTACTCAAAAGGTTTTTATTTTTTTAGAGAAAAGAGATTTTACCATAGCAACAAATTTTCATATATACTAGAAAATTATGATCTATGTTGCATAAGAAATATCCAAGAATAATGACAATGGTCATCAATGAAAGATACATAGTATGGAGACCCACCTTTTGTAATGATGTTGGAAAACCCTCACACATTAGAGTGAATAAGATCAAATGGAGCAATAGATGTAGAAGTACTTCTTTCAAAAGAAAAGGCAATGAATTTTCCAAGTTCACAATTAGAAATATTAGAGTACTTGACATTTTTCAAAAGATCAACTGATGGACTACTTATTTCCTGAAAAACTTATGCTCTTTAATAAAACCCTGAATGTATGTGCCTCACACTTGGTCCAAGAGCAAGAAATTCATTTAGAGGGAAAGAAGAGAAGTTAGAAACAAAAAAAAATAAGAAGAAGAATTGGAGCAAAGAAGATAGAAGAAATTTGATTAGAAAAGAAGAAAAAGAAGCATTAATATGCCAAAGAGTTAAGAAAGAACAAGGAATAGAAGAATTGCACTAAGCAACTTGTATCTTTATTATTCTATGTTGAACTTATGAAATACAAGACTTATTCAAAGTATTCTAGCTAGGGTAGTCATCCACACCAAGTAAAAATGAAAGAGAACTCCTAAACAATCAATAGAACTAATTCTCATAGCACTAGGACACTAACACATGCATTCTACACTCTTTAGGCATATGACCCATGTTCTTCCACTAACATGTGCCCTAAATGTAGGAAGTTTGAATGAAATAGTTAAATACATATAGTGTGGGTCAAAGCCCCAAAATGTACGCGTAGCGGGCTCCATGGGTGCCTCTCGGGGTGCCCTTCATATGCCATTTGGGCTTCCACTTGTGCCTCTTATGTCTGGCCATGGTTTCTTGCCTTATCTAGCTTGGATCTTCAATAAATTAATAGAAATGAGTGAAATTTTCTCTTGGAACCCCTTTTGCTTCGTGGAAGCTTGTATGGTAAAGTAGCGCTCTATATGCTCCAAAATTAAGGTTTTCAATGTTTCCTGCATGTCTTTGGCTCTATTCCTTGTTATAGGTTTAGTATGGAACATCATTTGCATGTCCTAAAAGATCCTAAGCTTTATGGTCCTCGAACATCTCCCATTTCATCAAAGATATTTGCTCTTAAATCATCACCAACATCAAACAAAGATAGATCAGAAACATTAAATGTTGCACGAACATTTTGCTCACATTTTAAGCCCAACTTGTAGGCATTGTCATTGACCTTTTCTATTACTTGGAAGGGTCCATCTCCTCTCTGTTGAAGCTTGGATTTCCTTTGGTAGAAAACCTTTCTTTCCTCTTATGAATCCACACATAATCTCTTGGCTCAAATATAACCTTAATCCTTCTTTTGTTGGCTTGGGTTACTTATTGTTGAGTTTTCTTCTCTATTTGTAACCTCACCTTTTCATGCATTGCCTTGACCATCTCAGCCTTTTTAACTTCATCTAAGCTATATATATCACTCATAGGCAAAGGCATTAAATCCATAGGGGTTAGTGGATTAAAATCGTAGACAACCTCAAATGGTGAACACCCTATGGTTTTGTGCACTGCCTTATTATAAGCAAACTCAACATGTGGCAAAACCTCTTCCCAAGTTTTCAGTGTGTTTTGGATAATGGCCCTAAGTATACTAATCAAGGTCCTATTAGTTACTTTAGTTTGGCCATCAGTTTGTGGATGACAAGTTGTAGAAAACATCAACTTATTACCTAACTTACCCTAAAAGACTCCAAAAATGACTTAGGAACTTGACATCTTAGTCACTTATAATAGTCTTTTGGAATCCCACGCAATCTCAAAACTTCCTTTAAGAATAAGTTGGCAATGGGCATAACATTATCAGTCTTATGACATGAAACAAAGTGAACAATCTTTGAGAACTTGTCCACAATTTCTAAGATAGAATCTTTACCATTCTTTACTTTAGGAAGTCCTACAACAAAGTCCATAGAAAGGTCAGTCTAAGGATATGAGGGAATAGGTTAAGGAGTGCAAAGATCATAAGGATTTTGTTTAGACTTAGCCCTTTCACACTCAATACAATCGGCCAAAAGAAGTTTTCTTTAAGTGCACTTAGTGTTTGCCTAACACCAAAGTGTCCTATTAGACCTCCTTCATGTGCTTCCTATACTAACAAAGTCCTCAAGGAAGTTTTAGGAATACACAACTTGTCTTGTTTGAAAAGGAAGCCATCAACTCTATAAAACTTCTCAAAACTTGAATTTACACACTTTGCATATAACTATCCAAAATCAGAATCTTGTGCATATAAATCCTTCAAATTCTCAAATCCTAAAATCTTTGCATCTAAAGTAGAAAGAAGAACATACCTCCTTGACAATGCATTGACCACAACATTCTTCTTACCTTACTTGTACTTAATATGGTCTGAAAAGGTCTCTATGAACTATACCCACCTTGCATGCCTCCTATTAAGTTTTCCTTGGCCTTTCAAGTACTTTAATGATTGATGGTTTGTGTGCATGTTGAATTCCTTTGGCCACAAGTAATATTGCCATGTTTCAAGTGGTCTCACGAAGGCATACATCTCCTTGTCATAGATGGGGTAGTTTAAGGTTGCCCTACTTAGTTTTTTACTAAAGGCTACCCTTCCTGCATCAAAACAGCACCAATACCATTCCATATACACCACTTTCAATCTTAAAGGTCTTAGAAAAATCAATTAAAACTAAAATAGGTGCATTGCTCAATTTGTTCCCTAAAAGCTTAAATGCATCTTCTTGATGTTTCTCCCATTTAAAGCCTACACTATTTTTAACAATCTCATTAAAAGGTGCTACAAGGATAAAAAAGTCCTTCACAAACCTCTTATAAAAGCTAGATGATTAGGTAAAGATCTCACCTCAGAAACAGACTTAGGAGTTTGTCATTCCTGTATGGCCCTTACCTTCTCTTGATTAACTTCCACACCTTTGGAACTCGCAACAAAACAAAGAAATATCACATGGCCAGTACAAAAAGAACACTTTTTAAGATTTGTATGCAAAACTTTATGCCCTTAATGTCTCTAACACATGCCTAAGATACTCAACTTGCTCATGCAAATTCTTACTATAAACTAGAATGTTGTTAACATAGACCACAACAAACTTTCCAATGAAATCTCCTAGAACATGATTTATTAACATCTTGAAAGTAATAGGAACATTAGTAAGACTAACTGGCATAATTAACTATTTATAAAGCCCAAATTCAGTTTTAAAGGCAGTTTTTCATTCATCCTCCTCCCCCATTCTAATTTGATGATAACCACTTCAAATATCAAATTTTGAAAAGATAGCGAAGCCATGTAACTCATCAAGCCTGTCATCAAGTCTAGCAATAAGATGTCTATACTTTACAAAGATTTTGTGGACAGGCCTACAATTTATGCACATCCTCTAAGTTCCATCTTTCTTAGACACCAAGATCACAAGCATAGCACATGGACTTAAGCTTTCTCTCACATAGCCTTTAGACAACAAAGCTTCAACTACCTTTGAACCTCCTTTGTCTTTTTAGGGTTGCTCCTATATGCAGCCTTGTTTGGAAATGGAGCTCTAGGAATGAGAAAAATTTGGTGCTCAATGCCCTTAAAAGGTGGTAAACCGCTTGGCCCATTGCACATTTTTAAGGCTTTGGACTTTTAAGGCTTTCCTCACATTGCACATTTTTATTATTAAGCTCTCTTTTCTTCTCTAAACTCTCCCTTTTTAGTTTTTACATTGGGAACTCTCAAGACTGATCTTTCCCTCAAGGTCTCTCTTCTTACACCTCTTGGTTGTTCTCTCATCTTTCCACTCAAATTTCTTTTCACTTAGGCCATCATCTCTCTTTTTCCTCTCATTTACTTTTCCCTCGGCCAAGGCCATGAATCTTCCTTTGATCCTCCATAAGTTGTTGTGGCAAGAGTGGTCCTTGAACTTGAATGAGTATCTATTCTTGAATCCATCATGGATCACTCTCCTATCATATTGCCATGGCTGGCCAAAAGGATATGACTTGCTTCCATAAGTACTACATCACAGAAGAATTCATCTTCATATCTCTAAATTTTGAAAGCCACCATTACTTGCCTTGTCACCTTGACCGCATCTTCATTATTTAGCCATTATAGATTCTAAAGCCTTGGATGTTTGGTAGTTAGAAACTGCAACTCATCAACCAAAGTAGCACTAGCGACATTAGTACAACTTCCACCATCAATAATCATACTACATACCTTCCCTCCAATGTGGCATCTAGTGTAGAAGATGTTTTCTCTTTGATCATTTTCTTCTTTGACTTGAACATTCAAAGCTCTCCTTGCTACGAGTGTGACACCCTCCTCCACATACTCCACACCAATATCATACTCCAAAGCATGCATACTTGGGCAATCATGATCCTCATTGTCACCATCATTGGTTACAACATCACCTTGGCCATTCAACACCATAAATCTTTGATTGAAACATTCTCTTGATAGTGCCCCCAGCCATGATACTCAAAACACACGTAGTCATGATTTCTAACATCATTCTTTGAGTACCATTTTTAAGTCTTTGTGAACTCCCCTTGAAAGATGTCTCAGCCTTACCCTTGGAATCATTCCTTTTTGTCTCTTCTCTTTTTACATCATTATACCAAGTTTGCCTCAAGTTAGGGTTGGATTTCAGTGCATACCTTGCTACACATCTTCTCTTTAGTTACTTCTCTAACTTGATGGCTATGTGCATCATGTCTTATAGCTTTACACAAGATTGGAACTCAACAAAGTTAGCAATATCAGATTTTAAGCCACATGGAAAACTTACCAGAGTTACCTATTGATCCTCCTCCAAACTAGCTCTAATTAAAATCACCTCAAACTCTTTGTAATAGTCCTCCATAGGCCTTGTTAGTTGTAAAAACCTTTGAAGCTTTTGGAGGAGCTCTCTTTGGTAATAGCTTAACATAAACTTCTTTCGCATGATGGACTTTAACTATCCCCATGTTTGAATCAGATACTTATTGTTTCATTGCCTAGAATTCATAACCTATGTCAATGAAGCAGGTTCACAGTTAGTAAACTCCAAAGTGGCAAGCTTTACTTTATTATCTTTTGGATATGTGTAGCACTAAAAAATCATCTCCATTTTTGGTTACCCATTCAAGGAATGCTTTTGGATCACTTCCTCCCTTGAATTATGGAATTTACAACTTTATTGTGTTAAGATTTGGTTTTTTTCTAGGCCGCCCCCTCACAGGTCTTCTTGGTGGTGGTAGTTGAATGATCCTCTCAAGCTTTTCCTCTTCATAGACATATGGATCATGGCTTGTAGTTGGCTCCCTCCTTGGTGGCACTCCATCTGCATTTTGGCCTAGGATGCCTCTAGTGGGAGCTTGTTGTAAACTCAACTCCTCCATTTGCCTTTCTTGCCTCTCCTATCTTCTCTCATTCTCATCTAACCTCTCTAACACAAGCTTGAATTCTATACACATGGCTTGGATGGTAAAGCTATCAACTCACTCTATATCTTGTTCTAGGTCTTTAGACATGGTTCCTAAATTCAAAGATCCCCACAAGACATTCTTTTCTCTTAATTTGTTAGTGAGAAGTTGCTTACACAACCAAATCTTCCAAGTTCTAAAAGAACTCACTCAAATAACACTAACACCTTTAAAATTCTTTAAAAGAGTTCAAAATTCTTGTGTGAAGAAAGAAAAAAAGGGAAAACATTAGGAAAAAGATGGAAATAGGATGTTCTTACAGTGAAAGATTGAAAGAACAAGCAGGAAAGAAAACTAGCACATAGGGAAAACTAGGCTTTTGGAGTAACTAGGGGTTTTAGACCAAAATGAATTTTTACTTGCTTTCAAAAGGATCTCCAGCCATTATATGATTGTTGTTTGTTGTTTTTTCTTGCTAGACTTGAATTTTAAAACTTCAAGACAACTTCTTGCTGTAAAAGAAAACAAAGGAAATCAATTCTTGCAACAAGAGGAATAACTAACTTGTATTGAATGAATGAAGCTTGTATGGAAAGAATGCAATGAAAACAGATAAGCTTATATTTATTATATTTATTTCTCTCATATTTAGTATGTTTTAATATGTTTTGAACCTTAAATATATATTTTGAGTATGTTTTGTAGCTTAGAGCATATCTTGACTTAATTGATTGAAAGTGAATTTAATTTGCCATTTTACAAGTTTTAATTTGGTTGTGCTATTTCAGGATGTTGACAGATTGGTGATGTTCCTGTAGAAAAATCATATCTTGAGCTACAGAGATTCGAATGAAGTGATTCTTGATTCATTGGAAAGCTAACATCGGGATCTACAAATCACATTCAGACTATGAAACCTAGTTTGCACGTTAAGAGGTTTAAATTCAGCTTCAAAGTCGCGATTTACGAGTCACCGCCTGTTCAGAAGCAGTTGCGGTATTTTGGGCATATATTTGGCTGTAGATGTCCGTTTTATGCGATTCAGGTGTCGTTTCGAAGATACGAAAGAGATCTACAACTTTTATGCTTTGAGTTTTGAGAAATAATGGCTGAATCAAGGTCAAATATCAGCTTGAAGTTGCTGTTGCTGTTCTAGAGCATTACTCGGCTGACAACTTGGAAACCTTATAGTTATTTTGAATCTTTTTATTTGTTTGAGGTACTTTTGTAACAATATAAAAAGTTTAAGGAGTTTTATGAGTTTAGCCATAGGTTTTAGTTTTCTTTGGTTTTTAAGCTGGCTGCCGCCGCACATCTCTTTCTCTTTTTCCTAATTCTATTTTTAGTTTCTTTTATTCTTCTTTGTTTTTCTTCCGATCATGGCTAAGTAATTTTCTGGTTCAATTCTACAACGATTTCCATCGTCAACACTGGTTGTGAGAATTTATTTTTCTTGCTTAAACTTTCTTTAATTTCAAGTATTTACTTCTTTGTTGTTCAAATTTATTGCAATTAATTTTCCTGTTCTCGCTTGTTGAATTGGTTCTGCAATTGCAAATCTGCTTGATTTTCTTTCAACCGCTTAGGTGAAGAATTCAATTAGAAGCAAGTGAATTGATTGGAGATTGCTTTTATTTCTGGTTAGTTCATACGAAGAAGTAAGACAGGTTAAATTGTTCAAGCTTTTGGATTGTTGCCTGGAATAAACTTTTTGGTTCATTGATCTTAATGCTGATTTTGAGGTAATTAGAAATTGCTTTTCAATATCTGGTTAATCAAAATTAAGAAATTAATCTGAAGCTTTTTCTGGTTAATTTTACTGCTGAATTCTTAGGGTTCTTTTTAGCTTTAAAGAGAGTCCTGTTTATTTGCTTGAATTGAAGAAATATTTTCTTTCAATGATCAACTGCGTGATTGGAATGAATAATCAACCATGAACTGAGCGTTTTTAGTATTGGTTAATTTAGTTTTGATTCTACAGTTAATTTATTTCAGCTTTTAATTGAAGAAACCCCCTAATCTTTTATTTCAGTTTTCTGACAGGAAGCTTTCAGTAAAAAAATCTCCTTTGGGATTCGACCTGGTTTTCACTGCTAGACTATAAATTTCTTTATTCTGAGTTGTTAGGGATACCAGAATTATTTTTGGCGGTTTCGACAACCGGTCAACAGACTGACAATGAATTTATTTTTAGGGGTTTTTAGATATTTAAGATGCACA
Organism: Aquilaria sinensis; assembly: GCA_005392925.1. Taxonomy (NCBI): domain Eukaryota; kingdom Viridiplantae; phylum Streptophyta; class Magnoliopsida; order Malvales; family Thymelaeaceae; genus Aquilaria; species Aquilaria sinensis. The sequence goes on from SMDT01003284.1 coordinate 198,687, forward strand.
ACACATAAATGAAAAAGGCAACAACACTTTTGGATGAAATTGAATGAAAAAGGAACAAGGATGGCTCATTTTGAATGATTTGGACACAAACGATGAATCTAAAAAAGGGAAGAACAAAACGGATTAGAATGGATGAAATAATTTAATAATGTAATTAATCAAAGCTAAATGAACAAAAAACAAGATAGATTGGCCCTACTTTTGGAGTTTTGGCTTTGATACCACTTGATGGATTATTTATTTCCTAAGAAGCTTAAGCTCTTAGTAAAACCCAATTGTATGCACCTTACACTTGGTCCAAGAATAAGAAATCGATTAAGAAGGAAAAAAGGGATGTTAGAAATATAATCAATGATAAGAAGAAGACTTGCAACAAAAAGATGGGAAGAAATTTGATTGGAAAAGGAGAATAAGCATTAATGTGCCAAGGAGTTAAGAAAGAACAGGGACGAGAAGAATTTCACTAAGTAACTTGAATCCTTATTAATATGTGTTGAACCTACAAAATACAAGACTTATTTAAATTATTTCCAACTAGGATAGTCTGCCATACTAATTAGAAATGGAGTAAAAGCCCTAAACAATTAAACAATCAATATAATTAATTATTATACCATTTCAATAGTAACACACGCATTCTACACTTTTTGAGTGTATAACCCCATGTGCCTCCACTAACATGTGCCCTAAATCTACTCTTTAGCCTAAAAAAGATGTATGAAATTCCAATGAAATAGCTAAGTTCATAAAATATGGTTCAGAGCTCTAAATTGTATGGGTAAGGGCTCCATGGTTGCTTTTTCAGGTGCCCTTCATGTGCCACTAGGGCTTCCACTTATGCCTCCTATGTCCTGCCATGGTTTTTTTCCTTCTCCAATAAAGGTCTTCAATAAATTGATATAAATGAGTGAATTTGGCTGCTGAAACCCTTTTGGCTTGTTAGAAGCTTGTATGACAAGGTAGGGCTCCATATGCTCCAAATTAGCGTTTTGAATACTTCTTGCATGTCTTTGGCTCTTTGCCTTGTAATAGGTCCAACATGGATAATCAATGGGTCCGTACATGTCCTTGAAGCTCCTGAGTTATTGGTCCTCCATCATTAACAGGCACTATGTTCCTTAAACAAGATGTAAAAACATGTCCCACTCGAAAGTGCCAAACATGAAAAGAAGAAACATATTTATTTCCAGCAAAAGATGATAAGGCACTTTTATCTGGATATAAGGCAAGAACAAAAAATCCATCACATAAAGACTCATTGCTCTATGCCCTATCCCAATGTACTTCCCGTATGTTGATCCAGTACAACATAAGAGTGACATGAAAAACAAACATCACTTCCAAGATCAACAAGTTTTGTCATGCCTATGACTTGTATAAGCCATGGGCTATAAATATGTAACATACAAATCATGAAAATGACTAGGAAAGGCAAATAAAGCTTAAAAGCCCAATGGGTGCCCAAGGGTGCCCTTGGATGCACTTAAGGTCTATGTGTGTTAGTGCTATGTTTTGAAGGCTAGGATGGATGAATTGGATGTCAAAGTGGGTTTTCAAATAAAGGTTTAAACCAAGAGGGAATTGGTTAAGAAAGCCCAAGAGCATAAAGGTGCACCATGGAGGTGCACTAGGGAGCTCAAGGGCACACACATGTGTACCTATGTATATAAGAGGTTTAAGGTAGTAATACCTTTATAGAAATTTGAGGAGCTTGAGTAATTAAGCTTAGAATGAGGCCTACGAATGGGAAAATTAAAGAGAATTACCCAAACAAGGCAAAAGAAACAAAGGTGCACTAGGGTATACTAAGGTAGACTTACGGTGCGTATATGTTTAGGTTAAAGTTTGAGGACTTAATTGCTCAAAATATAGGGAAAATCAGTTTTAGAAATGGACTTTTAACTGTGAAGATCTAGTAAAATGAACAGGCAATAAGTCATACATCTTAATTTAAGGGTTAAGCCAAATTTTGGGCACATAGCTTAAACTATTGGACCCATTCCACCTTTGGGACATCTTTCACCTTTTGGACCAAATTGTGGACCCTTCCTTAGTAGTTTTAGTGGTCTTAGATAGGCATAAATTTGTGCAAGTCATCCATGGTGGCTGGTTAAAAGAATTCCAAGAGAAAGAGGTAAAACCGAGAGCACTAGTGAAGGCGGTTTGCTTGCTTCAGCCAAGGGTGATGTAAAAAAGTGCTCACATTGTTTGTTCAACACCTACAGGCATGGTGAGGGTTCAAATATGTTCTTTCTCTTGAATTCCAGCTTTGATTCCAAGGGTTCTTGAGTGAAGAAGGCGCCCTAAGTGATGGCTTAGAGCCAAAGGAGCTTAGGTGTTATGTAGGGGCTATATGTGCCGAGCACACTATGGTTTCTCACCTAACTATGTTAAGGCAATCATTAGGATCTTGTTTCATGTTTAGCTAGCCTTGAGTAAGGTTTAGAGCTATCTGGTTTCTAATTAAATGGACTAAATTGAAATGATGAAATGCTTAAAATCTTTAGAAATACTTGCTATACTCTAGGCTATATAGATGTATGTTGTGGTGTGTGTGTCTTGTGTACTTTATTGTTTGGATGCATATGTTGACCTTATGTTTAATTTTATTATATTGTGTTGTATATTATTTGTGTTTCCTTTGTTTTGACATTGTATGTCGCGAAACGGGGCCCCAGTGCTCCATAACCTTGTAGGCCTTAGGGATTTATGAATCCCACTAGTTACTATTGGCTAACTATTACTTGTCAATATAAATTAAACAATTTATATGCAACTAGTTTCTTAGCCTACTCAGTTTAAATTATACATGCTTCTGTCCTGGCAATGCAAACGAATTTTATAGGTCGTGGATTAAAAACATTGCTCGAGCATTTCACTAAAACATATATAAAACGTGCCAAGACCTTGAAAATACTGGTTGCTTTAACTACAAGTAACAGTTTGTGCATACATTACACCTCTAGCATGCACCCAAAAGTAACAAGATGGATTTACATCACAATGTATCCTATTAGAGGCAACTTACTTAGTACACAAAGTACTATGTACAAGAGACAAAAACTACTAACTAAGATCAACTACTTGAGTCCCACCTTGAGCTATACCAAGCTCCAAGTGTAAACCCTTCACTAGATCTTGTTCTTGTGTACTCTTAGCCTCTACACTGTAAAGGCACAACTTGGTTAGCACATAACTTATATCACAAGTAACTTAGAATCACTAGGATTCTCAAGAGAAATACCTGCAAAACAGAAAACTTAGGCCTCGACTATCACTTAGTGATTAGGCCCGGAGTTAGAACCTGCACAATAAAACTTAAGGGAATGAGTACTTGAAAGTACTCAGTAAGGATCCCTTGAATACCTGCAAGGAAAAATGCAGCAACTATGCAATATGGCAACCAAGCAATCAAACAAGCAATTCAATCAACAAACAACTCAAACAATCAACAAAATATAAAATATGCAATGTATGAATGTATGGTATGAAATGCACACAATATATGCACTTGGGACTTTCTGCACTCTAGGTGCCTTAAAACTTTGCCGTGAGCTCAAACGGCGGAGGTACTTGAGATACTGGCCCTCGTATCCCGGATACTTTACCTCACTTAAGTCCCACTTACGGGTTCTAGAGTAGGTCGTCACCTATCTCAAACTTACCCGCCTTTACCCTTAACTTATTGTACAGGGTAGTCTTCCTATGTGGTTTAACTAGCCAAACCCTCAAGGTTTAACTCAGAACACTACTAGTGGCTTGCTTACCAAACCAAATGGTTCGGTTGGGATCGACTTAGGTTTTTCTCTTCATTGACCATATGTAAATGACGCTCTATACGGCCAATAAAGAGTCTAAAAACCCACTTAAATCCCCTTAATGCTCATCTAAAAGCTTAAGCACTATGAATAACTTAGCCACCAAGTCACACTTTTGTTCTTAACCACACAACTTGACTACCTCTTAAATAATGCACAATTCCCGCTCTAGGAATGAATTCTAGACCCAACCGAGGCTATGGAACGTCTTAGAATAGCCTAGGAATAGAAACCGAGAGTCTAAGTTGCTCTTAAGATGGCCGGAAAAATGGCCCAAAATTCCTTAAGGTCACCTCTGGCGCTGCGGCGCCAAAGAGCAAAAGCGCAGCGCCGGCGAACAAAACTTTCTGAGTGAAAAATCGCCCCCTGGCGCCGCGGCGCCGGTACACTCACTTCTGGCGCTGCGGCGCCAACGCCGTTTTCTGCGGGGCGCGACAGCTGCGTTCTTGCACTTAAACTACTCAAACTCTCTCATTTCTAATCCAAATGATTTGGGTCTTGTTCCTAACTCATTCCCACACACAAAACTACCAAACCATGCATTATTTGAGCTTAATTACTTGAACCCTTACCTCAATTCAGCCACAAAAGCAAGCATTGAAACATAGCCTCCTTAGCTCAATTAAGCTTCCTTGAGTTCCACACCTAAAACCAATGCAATTTGGCATCCAACCCAATCAAACTAAGACCATTTCTAGCTCTAGAAACAACCTAAAATCAATCCAAATGATTCCAAGAAGCTTACCCACGAAATTTAGTTCCAAACTAGCTTCCAAGAGTCAAATGAAGCAAGAACACTAGCAAAGAAGCTTGGTGATTCTTTCTAACACCTTGGGCACCCTTAATTTGATGAAAACTTGCAAGGAAATGAAGCTTTGAGCTGCCAATTTGGGAGACGAGAGGGAGCTACGAATTTGGAACTTAGAAACAAATGGCTAAGGATGAAGGAACTTAGCTTATAAGCATATAAAGCAACTTTTCCCTCCCTTGCACTTAAGTCCTCATACTCTCAAAAGCTTCAAATGAGTCACTAAACTCTCACCCAAAACTACATTTCTTTGCTCTAAAGGATGCTTAAAGCTTCTCAAACTTAATTTTCTTGGACACCTTAGCCACTTAAGTTCTAAATGGCTCAAAAACACACTTAGTGCCGCAAGTTCTCAAAACTTTCAAGGATGGTTCTAAAAGCTAGAATAACTAATGGTCTTGATTTAACTATGCCAAATCACACTTAGGAACTCACTTACTTAATTAAGCTTACCTTACTTGCTTATCAAAGTGCTAACTTGAGGTACTTAATTTAATAAACACTTAATCAAAGTAAAATAAACACTTACTTGATTAATCAACTAGGAGAGCCGTCACATTGTAGGTTTTGCATGCAGAAGAAGTTATGCTTATGTTATGAAATAATGTCTAGGTTATTGTAGGCAATTAGTTCCAGCTGAATCCTTACTGAGCATAATGTACTCATGCCCTATTTCTTCATATTTTAGGGAAGGAAGTGAAGGATTAATGTATATCTAACAACTTGTGAAAGTATGTGAATAAGCTAGTATGGATCAGGTGTCTAAGACTAATGGTAACCTATCAATGCTCTATGTCTAACCTAAGTGTTTATGGTTGTCGGCTCTCATGACTATCATGAGAAGGAAGTGAAGGATTAGTGTGTATCTAACAGCTTGTGAAATTATATGAATAAGCTAGTATGGATCAGGTGCCTAAGACTAATCGTAACCTATCAATGCTCTATGTCTAACCTAAGTGTTTGTGGTTGTCGACACTCATGACTATCATAATAATAGCTACATTAAGGTTTTTTTTTTGTGTTTCTAAAGGCTATAAAATATGTGAAATACTGCTTACTAATTTGGCATGTAAAAGTAGAAGTGCATGCATGCATAGGTCTAGAAAGTGCATAGGAGGCACTTTGGTAGGTTGGCCTCCTAAAACACTTGTGTAATATATGGTTGTGTAGCTAAACTTAGGCATGTACATTATATTTTTGGCCATGCTATATTGGCCCTTTGGCAAGTAGTGTAATGGTTGTATGGTTGGTGGGCATGTGATTTTGAAATGCACCTGGTCGGCCTGAATGTAGGCTTACTAAGCGCTAGTGCACACACTAAACCTGCCAGGGCAAAACTTATTTATTTGACATGTTTTGGCTATGCAACTCGGTCCTTATTTATTTTTTCCTTCAAGCTCCATATTAAACTAGATTAACTTTACTTTTTTGCATAAAAGAACCATCATTTAATTGGCCAAATAATGTTTGTTGTTTCTTGTCTAAAACTGAGAAGCTAAATTAAAATTTGGCTAAGTGTCCTAGTTGTTGTGTCCTAAGCCACCCTAAGGTTCTAAAAGGGGATTCAAGTGAATAAACCCTCTAATTGGCATACAAATGCATAGGGTGGGGGTGGCTAAAAGCATGAAAAAGTGGTATTAAATTAGTAGTTTAATAGGACACTAAGAGTTGCTAGGCTAATCCCATTATGGTAAGTCCTGAAGACTTGAAATTGAGTTTTGGTACCATTGTTTGAATTGAAGGATGATGACTGGAGGTAAAGAAAGGTACATGGAAGAGCAACAAAAGAAGAGGGCTTATCAAAGAAATGATCAAAATCCTAAAAATAATCAAGTGGCAAAAAGTAGAATAAGGCAAGATAACAAGGCCTATAAGCCTAAACCTAATGTGTGTGGTTAACAGAAAATAGAGCATATAATAAAAATTATGTAAGCTACTATAGCACAACTTGTAGTAGACATGCAGGCCCTAATTAGGGGTCAGTCTCAAGCACATATGAGTGCTATGGTTGAAAAAGCAGTAGAGAAAGAAAGAAGGGGAAGAGTGTCAGGCAAAGAACCTATGAAGGAAGAACATACTAATAAGAATGAAGCTAAGGTTAGAAAGGATATGGATGTTGAAAGGAAAAATCCAAGGAGTAAGAGGTTGGGGTAAAAAATAAGGCCAAAAGCAAGGTATGATGTGAAGGTCAGTGGTGAGATAGAAAGGAAAAGGCACTTAGGCAATGTTGCTAAAAAAGTTGAGCAAGCCTTTGAAAGTACTAAAAGGCTGGTTCCAAGGGGTAAAGAAATAATGAGCAATGAGAAAGAAGATAGAATGCCCAAAGGTGATGGCCTAAAGGAAGGCTAGTTAGTGGGCTTTCTAGCACTTAAACCCCCAGTGTTTAGGGTTAGTTGGTGTAGGGTTTCAGGAGCCAAACAAGCACAACGAAAGATAACCAAAACCCTTCAAGATACAAGTGAAACAGGGTAAATCAGGTGTTCCAAAATTTTATACCTAGTCAACTGAGATCCTTCACCAAACTGTTGAGTCGAATCACAAACTTGAACAGTTGAAGTGTCCAAGCTCTCTATCGTATCCACACAAACCTCTTGGGATCACTACGCCTCCACCATGTCTTGGTAGATGTGTTCCTCTTACGCCCGCAGTGCTAGCTTGCATCCTCTAAGAAATGGCAAAAGAAGAGTGCCGCTGGAACTTTTTAGAACCCTTCTGATTTCGTCCTTAGGGAGGCTAGTGCAAGAGCTGTGAAATTTTCACTATATGATGTATATATAGCGAGACTTAACCCCAAAGCCTAATGGGTTTCAAAACCCTAATCCAATTAGGTTTAATTTTGTGCTTCATTAATGCTTAACATTTGGGCCAGTTATTAATCCAAAATTATTATGAAACCAAAACCTAAACAATTTGGCCCATGCACTCAAATAATCCAATTGACTTTATGTTTGAGACCTAATAGGCTCCTACCATGTTGGCAATGATCATAAATCACATTTATGATCATAAACAATGAGGGGTGTTTAGCAACACATCATTGCTACCCAAGTGACAAGATAGTCGATGATTCAACTAAACCTCTATGATCATTATTTGTATATGCCATTATCCCTTTGTCCAAGATATCAAGACCAAGCGTAAGACATTGAATGTGTCACCCTCGTATAGCCCAATCTATGGTTTCTTGATTACCAAGTAAACTAAATTAAACTGATGACATTGATATCGTATATCAACTCATCCAAGCATGACCATGCATTTTTTTAGTCTCACTGTATAAAAAGGCCCAAAGATATCACTCCCGTTACATAGGAGAGGCAAATCCCATCTTGATCATATAAATCCCTTCGCATGATATGATGTGACATACCCAATAACCATCTTCATGTTCACTCAGTCATGAACAACAAAAGGAAGTATCAAAGTATGTGACTCACATGAAGGGAATCTTGATGACCTTAGAACAAAGGACTACATATGCCATGATCACTATGAGAATCACTTATGACACTCATACAACGATCCATGTAGCATTCTCATGGTGGGTCGGTCCAGGACATAAGTTCTCTAAATTGTATCCATATGTAGACTACATATCTCATATTAGTTTCTACATATGCTAGTCTTTATGTATTATTGTAACCCACTCCACAATAATACAAGACTAGGGATGTTTAATAATACTATTATTCTAGGGTTATAATTACATTTGATTATGTCACACAGAAATAATACAACAAACACAATTTCTAGATTAATGCCTTAATAAAATATCATGAGTCAATGTGAAAAATAAAATCATCTCATGATTGGGTTTCGGGCATAATACTAATAGTAGGGACCCAGATGAGACAAAGTTTTAGATCTATAAATAGAAAAAATGTTTGAAAGAATGGAAGTTACATCCACCCAAATGGTATTACTAGCTACCTTCAAGCTAGAAGGTAATGCAGAGTTCTGGTGGAGGACTGTACAAAAGGCTCATTTGAGCAAGAATGAAAAAAGGCCATTGAAGAAAAGAAACCCATGAGATGGGGTAGATTTCCTAAAAGTGTTCTAGCAACAATATATGAGTGAAGCACTCAAAGATCAAAAGCAAGTAGAGTTTGTTCTATTAGAATAAGGAAACATGTGTAGAAGGGACTATGAATATAGGTTTAGTAATCTCCTTAGATATGCCCCACAGTATGATGGGTAGGAAGAATTGATTACTAAAAGGTTTATAAAGGGACTAAGGCCTAAATTAAGGCAAATTCTTAAGGCTATTAATATCAAGAAGTATTATGAGGCAATCCAAAGCACTTTGATATTGGAACAAGAGTTCCAACACCCAAAAGGGAGAAGCACCAAGGGGGCTATTAATGAACAAAAGAATGGAAAGAAAAGGGCATGAGAAGAGCCAGCAATGGCTGAATCCAAGAGGGAGTAAAAAGGAGCAAAGGAACCCCAGATATTTAGGCCATAGTGCCAAGTGTGTGGAAAGCACCATGGTTTTAAACCATCCTCTAGGGTCAAAGAAGGGTGTTTTAAGTGTGCCTCAAATTTAGGGCGACTTAGCCAAGGACCCAGCAAGGCTAACAAGGCAAAGGAAGGGTGGCAGCAACACCTTTGCCACCAAAGTTGGCTCAAGGTGGACCAAGCTAGCCAATGCAAGTCAGGGTATAACCACAGCTAGGAAGGGTGTACCAAATTCAAGGATCCAAGAGGCAGAAAGGATCAAACAACGGAGAATAGGGCATAGGCCCAGATAGGTTGAGGAAGGAGGCACTGAAAGGTAAACTTTACTTTCATGAAAAGCTTATTTTTATGTTATATGATATTGGTGCATCTATATCAATAATTTCACCTAGTTTTGTTAAAGAACTAAATTTATAAGTTACTACTTTACTTGAAATGTATATGGTTCGAACAGCTAGAAATAAAATTATGTTCATACATCACATAGTTAAAGATTGTGTGATTAGGTAGGGTAAGCTGGAACTAAAGGCTAATCTAATCATTCTAGAAACTACTGGTCATGATATAATTTGTGCATGAATTTGCTAGCTAAAAATAATTTTTTTATAGATTGCTAAGCTAGAAAGGTAATATTACCTGGGCAAAGGGAGCATGATCTAACAAAATCATTAAAATGTGATAGGAATGGGAAAGTAAAGGCAATTGATTGCATACCTATACTTTCCAAAGAGAAATATATGAGATTGAATGGGGATGTAGATAAAGATGAACTTAATAAAGTCCCTATTATAAAAGAATTCCCATAAGTGTTCCCTACTAAATTGCCTAGGATGCCACCTGGTGGAGTTTGAGATAAGATTGGTTACAAGAGCTACACCCATCTCCATCACCTCATATTGGATGCCAATACTATAGATGAATGAACTAAAGAAGCAATTAGATGAACTCCTTAAAAAAGGATTTACCAGGCCAAGTATGCCTCCTTAGGGAGCACCAGTGCTATTTGTGAAAAAGATTGATAGGACCTTTAGGCTCTATATAGATTACAGAAAGCTAAATGCTATGACTATAAAGAACAAGTATCCTTTACCAAAAATTAAGGACTTGTTTCACCAATGAAAGGATGCTAGAATCCTTTATAAGATTGACCTCAAATCTGGATATTTCCAACTGAGATTCAAAGCGAAAAACATACCTAAGACAACCTTCAGAACTAGATATAGGCATTTTGATTCACAATGATGTCATTTGGACTCTCTAATGCACTAGCATTCTTTATGGAGTTGATTCAAAAAGCATTCAAGCCATCCTTGGACCACTTTTTGGTAGTCCTTATAGATGACATTTTGGTGTACTCAAAGGATGAGAAAGAACATGAGGAACATTTTAAGGTTGGCACTTGACTTGCTAAGAAAGAATAAATTGTATGGCAAGCTAAATAAGTGCCATTTTTTGACCAACCAAATTAAATTTTTAGGCCATGTCATAAATGGGCAAAGATTGGCTATAGACCCATCGAAGATTGATTCAATCTTACAATGGAAGCAACCCCAAAATGTAATAGAAGTAAGAAGCTTCTTGGGGTTAGTTGGCTATTATAAGAGATTTCTACCTAAATTTTCTGTAGTACCAACTCTTTTGACAAAATTAACTAGGAAAAAGAAAAATTTTGAATGGTTAAAGGAGTGTGAGCAAAGTTTCCAATAGCTTAAAAATAAGCTTACTTTAGCACCTATTCTAATACTACCTAACCCTAATAACCCTTTTAAGGTTTATACAAATACGTCCATTATAGGGTTAGGATGTGCATTAATATAAGGCAAACAAGCCATTGCTTACGGATCAAGACAACTAAGACCACATAGAAAGAACTATCTAGTTCATGACTTAGAATTGGTTGCAATGGTCTTTGCCTTAAAGCAATGGAGACATTATTTGCTAGGGAATATGTTCCAAGTCTTTACTGACCATAAGAGCTTAAAATATCTCTTACTCAAAAAGACTTGAACATGAGACAAATAAAGTGGGTAGAGTACCTCAAAGACTTTAATTATACCATTAAGTACATGAAAGACAAAGCCAATGTAGTGGTTGATGCCTTGAGTAGGAAGTACACTAGCATTTTGAAGGCTAAAGGAGAAGAAAACAAGAAGAAGTTGAATAGCCTAACTTGCTTGGCAAACAAGTGGTTAAAGTAGGAACAAGAACATGTCACTATGATGACCATATAACCCACTCGGAAAAAATAGATACTACAGGCACAGCTGGAATATCTTATCAAAGACATGGAAACTTTTTTCCATGGGTTCTTTTACAGGCAAGGTATGCTATATTTCCAAGATAGAATCTATGTGCCCAAGAGGCAAGGTTTAAGAGAACAAATTCTAAAAGATGCTCATTATAGCAAAATGAGCTTACATCTTAGAACATTGAAAATGTACAAGGATTTGAAAGGACATTTCTGGTGGCCTAATATGAAGCAAGATATTGGTGAGTATGTGTCCAAGTGTGTAGTTTGCCAACAAGCAAAAGTTGAGCATAAAAAACCAGAAGATAAACTACAAAGTTTACCCATCCCAAAAAATAAATGAGGGTCCATAGCCATGGATTTCTTGGTAGGTATGCTTATGATCAGAAAAAGGCATGATACCATTTGGGTTATTATAAATAGACTTACTAAGTCTGCTCATTTTTTGACCATGAACCTCACAGATCCATTGGATAGGCTGGCAAAGCTATATATACAAGAAATAATGAGATTGCATAGAATCCCAGATGACTTAGTTTCATATATAAACCCAAGGTTTGCTTCTAAGTTTTGGAAGTCATTGCTTTGGGTACTCAACTGAAACTAAGTTCTACCTACCATCCCCAAATAGATGGACAAGCATAAAGGACCATAGAAGTCCAAGAAGATATGCTAAGGTGTTGTGCCTTGGATTTTTAAGGAGAATGGGAACAAATCCTACCTTTAATAGAATTCTCCTACAATAATAGTTATCACTCTGCGATAAAGATGGCACCTTATAAGGCCTTACATGGGAGGAGGTGCACTACTTTTTATTGTTGGCATGAACCAGGGGACAAGCTGTACACAAGACCATACATGATCCATGACACTTCTACAAAGATTAAAGTGATCCAAGAAAAGATCAAGGTAGCCAACACTAGACAAGAGGCCTATGCTAATCTAAAGAAAAGAAGGGACCTAGATTTCCAAATTTGATATAGTGTATGGTTGAAAGTATCTCTAAGAAAAAAATGGTAAGATTTGGAATGAAAAGTAAGTTAGCACCAAGGTACATTAGTCCATTTCAAATAATAGCGAAGGTTGGCAATGTGGCTTATACACTGGATTCCCCCCCCCCCCCCCCCCCGAACTTTGGCATATACATGACACATTTCATGTAAGTATGCTAAAGAGGTTTTTATCTAACTTAAGTTAAGTAGCACTAGCTTCTAACATTCTAGTGGCTTCCAACCTTACTTATGAAGAAGAACCTATAGAGGTTCTAGCTAGGGACACTAGGAAGCTAAGGAGCAGTTGGATAAATATGGTGAAGGTCCAATGGACTCATCCTTTGTGAAGTAACATGGGAAACTGAAGCTGAAATGCTCAAAAGATACCCATAGTTGTTCCAAAGATTACTTGAGGATTTGGAAAAAAAAATCTCTTAAAGGGGGAAGGTTGTCATGCCTATTATATAGGCCATGGGCTATAAATATGCAACATGCAAATCATGAAAATGGCTAGGAAATGCAAATAAAGCCTACTTTTGGATGCACCTAGGGTGTATATGTGTTAGTGCTATGTTTTTGGATGTCAAATTGGACTTTAAGATGAGGGTTTAAACCAAGAGGGACATAATTAAGAAAACCCAAGAGCATAAAGGTGAACTAAAGAGGGGCACAAAAGAGCTTAGGGGCACACACATGTGTACCTATGTATATAAGAGGTTTAAAGTGGTGATACCTTTATGGAAAATTTAGGGGCCTGAGTACTTAATCTTAGAATGAGGCCTAAGGCTAGGAAAATTAAAGTGAATTAGCCAAAGAAGGCAAAAGAAACAAAGGTGCACAAGAGTGCACTAAGGTGCACTTAATGTGCCTATGTGTTTGGGTTAAAGTTTGAGGAATTGATTGTTAGAAATATATGGCAAAATGGGTGTTAGAAATAGACTTAAAACTGTGAACAAAAGGTCAAATGAGTAAGCAATAAGTCAAGAATCTTAATTTAGGGGCTAGGCCAAGTTTTGGACACCTAGCTTAACCTTATTGGACCCCCTTCGACCTCTTAGATTCTTTTCACCTCTTGCACTAGCTTATGGGCAGCTTCCTTAGTATTTTCAGTGGTCCTAGATAAGAAGAAACTTGTGCAAGTCATCCATCGTGGCTAGGTAAAAGAATTCCAGGAGAATGAGGTGAAACCGAGAGCACTAGGGAAGGGGGTTTGCTTGCTTCGGCCAAGCGTGATGTAAAACCAAGCTCAACCTATTTTTTCAACACCTACAAGCCTAGTAAGGGTTCAAATATGTTCTTTCTCTTGAATTCCAAATTTGATTCTATGGGTTCTTAGGTAAAAAGATGCCCTAAGTGATGGCCTAGAGCCAATGGAGCTTAGGTGCTATATAGAGGCTATATGTGCCTAAAGTACTATGGTTTCTAGCTAGACTATGTAAGGCAAGCATTAGAATCTTGTTTCAAGTTTGGCCAGGCTTGTTCAAGGTTTGGAGCTCTATGGTGTTGTAACACCAAGAGCTTTAAATTTGTAACCCGCATTTACCCCCAAGTATACGGTGTCGTCATGTACAAAAAGGGCAAATATGGGTATCATCCCAAGGGATAATGCGATTTTACCAAGATTTGAATTTTAACTACTTAGGCTACCTAAACTACCATGGAAAAGTATTGAGATAGAGTGAATGAAGTTGCTAATTACTAATGCAATGTAAGATGTTAAGCTAATAAAATGCAAGGGGTACTAAAAAAACTTGTCAAATATGTTAAAAATGCAAAAACCATCCCCCTAGCATTCCACTCCTTTTCTTTGCTATCCAAGCTAACTGAGGCCCTAGGATATTCACCTCTTGTGTGGTGAGGAGGTTCAAAGTTCAAAAACCCCTTTCTCAAGACAAGTTTTTGCTCACCCATGATTAAACAAGGCATTTCTTAAGCACATGTTTTAACTTAAGATGGATTAAGCCTTAACCCTCCTTTAAACACCTAATGAGTTCCTAGATTACCTCAAATCTAATAAACCCACTATGCCCTATTCTTCTTTTCCATCCCCTTTCTTCCTCTCTCAAGAACTAAATGGGATTGGTGATTTGTGTGAGGTGGCCATTCAATGCACAACATTTAGCATAAGAATAGGCAACACAAGTGATCCATATCCATCAAAAATCAACAGAGATCCATTGAATAGCAAGAAAAAGATGTGTCATCCTAGATAGATGTAACAACCTACTCACAATCCATCATGTTCTTCAACAATAAACCCATAAACAAACAAACATGAAAATCCTACTAAATGAGAAAAAGAAAAGAAGAAACCCAAGATGGATCCTAGTAGTCTAAGCCTCCTTGACTCCTATTCTCCTTCCTTAAGCTTCCAATCTTCTCCAATGGTGGTAGTCTCAAGATGAGATGAGAAAAAGGGTGCCAAGGTTGATGATGAGCTCTTCATTTCCTTCCCCTATTTATACCCCAGGCCTTCTCTCTCCCCCTTTTGCTTCCAAAACCCTAAAGGGATAAAAATCCCTCTTCCAATGACAGGTCATCAGGTAGGAAGGCGTGGGGGACAATCAGAATTGCGAGGCTCAGCAAAATAAGGTAGAGGTTAGTGACACATCACCAACTAGGTTGAGATGGAAGCGACATGTCGCCAATTGGCAAAAATTGGCAGAATGCCTAGCGATGCGTCGCCAACGTTTTATTTTATCTTCAACAACTTCGCATGCCCAAACTTCATCTCACTCAATCCCGCTCTAAACCGCTACATCCACAACCCATCCAGCCTATAGAAACCCAAGCAAGACAAGAAAATACTCAGATAAAATGGAAGAAATGCAAGTAACTTGCGGTCAAAGTTGCCGAAAAGTCAACAACTTTGACCGTTGAATTATGTGCCTAACATATGGTTATTAATTAATTGGACTAAATTGAACTAATGAAATGCTTAAAATATTAAGAAATGCTTATTATGCCCTAGGCTATACAGTTGTGTGTTGTGATGTGTGTATCTTATGTGCTTTGTTGTTTGGATGCGTGTGCTAACCTTATGTTAAATTTTATTATATTGCCTTATATCTTCATTGTGTTTTCTTTTTCTTAACCTTGCAAGTTTTGCATGGAGAAGGAGCTATGTTATGTTATGAAACAATGTCTAGGACATTGTAGGCACTTAGTGCCAATTTGAATCCTTATTGAGCACAATGTACTCATGCCTTGTTTCTTCATATTTCTAGGAATGAAGGGGAGGATTAGTCTATATCTAACAGTTGGTGAAAGTATATGAATAAGTAAGTATGGCTCATGGGTCTAAGGCTAATGGTAACCTATCAATGCTCTATGTGAAACCTAAGTGTTTATGGTTGTAGGCTCTCATGGCTGCCATAGGAATAGCCGTATTTGGGTCTATTTTGGTGTCTGTAAGGGCTAGGAAATATGTAAAATTCTAGTTACCAAGTTGGCATGTAAAAATAGAAGTGCACGTGTGCATAGGTCTAGAAGTGCATAGAAGGCACTTTGGTAGGCCTCCTAAAACACTTGTGTAATATATGGTTGCCTAGCTAAAGTTAGCCATGTACGTTATGTTTTTGGCCGTGTAATCTTTGTATTAGTCCCTTTTTCATGTAATATAATGGTTGTATGGTTGCTAGGCATGTGATTTTGAAATGCACTAGGTACATCCGAAGGTTAGCTTACTAAGCCACTAGTGCACACACTAAACTCGTCAAGGCATAACTTATTTATTTGACATGTTTTGGTTATGCAACTTGGCCCTCATTTATTTTTGCCTTCAATATCCATCTTAAACTAGCGTAACTTGAATTTTTGTTACTAAATAGCTATCATTTTATTGGCCAAATAATTTTTGTTGTTTCTTGTCTAAAACAAAGAAACTAAATTAAAATTTGGCTAAGTGCCTTGTGTGTTGTGTTCTAAGCCACCCTAAGGTTCTAAATGGGCATTTAAGTGAATAAACCTCCTAATTGGCATACAAATGCATAGTGAGAGGGTGGTTTAGGGAATTACAAGTTTATTAACTGTAAGGAGATTAAAGGATAGTTGAGGTGCATAAAAGACATTTGAGATAGGTATTTCTAAAATGTGATTTTGTTTTTTCTGAGCTAATTTTAGAAACATCATTAGACTTCCATTTACTGTTTGAATACTAACTAGCTGAAAATGTTCAATTTGATTGTCTAAAATTAAGGAATAGCGAGTCATGTGGTGTACGGCACCAGAACCTACTATCTAAGAGGAAAAGGATTGATTGATTGAAGACTTGCTCATACTTGAAGCATCAGCCAACACGGCTGAAGCAGTAACTAACTCTGTACACATACTTGAACCAAAATACAATTTGTTCGGTTATGGCTTCAAGTTCACTAGCTTGTGTACTACTCGATGAAGACATATGCCTGATCTCTAGACCTGGTTTGTCTTGAAAAGGTTGGTCTTGACATATCTCTTCCATAACAGAAGGACTGATTTAGAGCAGGAAAAATTCCTTAATTCTTTCGCTTTGGATAATCCTTTTTCCAATGTCCCTTCTTATGGCAATAAGTTCCTTCATCAATTGCAATTTTTTTGATGTCCTTATGATAGTACTTGAACATTAGGAGTCCTCGGACAGGAGGAAGAAACAAGCACTGTTGGTGAATTCACCAAGGATAATGTTTGTCTTCAATCTTGCTTCTTTAGTAACTAGTTCGCTCACAATTTTTTGCACTGTAGGTAATGGTGAACTATGGAGAATTGATCCCCTCAAAGGTTCAAATTCACTTCACAATCCCATCAGAAATTGAACAAGTTTTTGTTCATCTTGAACATTCTGATATGCTTCAAACTGACTGTTAAAGAATAATAGGAGGAGAAACTAAAGGCTTGATAATACAAGACCCCCACATGAACTTTTTATATTAGATGGGCAAGGAATATAAGGAAAGAAATCCCTAGGAATAAAGAGCGAAATCCCTAGGAATAAAGAAAGAAATATTATCCTTCCTAAAATATAATATAACATTCCATAACACTCCCCCTCAAGCTGGAGCATACATATCATAAACTCCAAGCTTGTCACATATAGACTTTACTTTAGATCCTCCTAAATTATTGGTGAACAAGTCAGCAAGTTGATCCTCTGATTTGACATACGGGGTCTTGATCAAACTTCCTTGAAGCTTCTCACGAACAAAGTGGTAGTCAACTTCGATATGTTTGGTTTTCTCATGAAAAACAGGATTAGAAGCAATGTGAATAGCTGCTTGATTATCACACATTAATTCCATAAGAGTTGAATGTCCGAAACCAAGTTCCATGAGAAGATGTCTTAACCAAACTAGTTCACATGTAGTATATGACATTGCCCTATACTCAGATTCAGCACTTGATCTCTCGACAATACTTTGTTTCTTGCTTTTCCAGGACACCAAGTTTCCTCCCATGAATACACAATAGCTTGACGTAGACCGTCGATCGTAGGAACCTGCCCAATCAGCATCTGTGTATCCTCGAATCCGAGTGTGACCATGATTTTGATAAAGAAGACCTTGTCCTGGTGCACCTTTGAGATATCTCAAGATTCTAACGACTGCATCGCAATGGCTAGTACGGGGAGAGTCCATGAACTGACTTACTGCACTTACAGCAAATGAAATATCTGGATGAGTAACAGTTAGATAATTTAATTTGCCAACAAGTCTTTGATACCTGGTAGGGTCTTCCAACAATTCCTCTTTATCTACATCAAGCTTGACATTTGGCTCCATAGGACTGTCAACCGGTTTGGTTCCTAACAAACCAGTTTCTTCCAGAAGGTCTAGAACATACTTTCTTTGCGAAAGACATATTCCCGTCTTAGACCGTGCTACCTCAATTCCCAAGAAATATTTCAGTGGACCAAGGTCTTTTGTCTGAAACTGGGTTTGCAGAAAAACCTTCAACAATTGAATACCAGATGCATCATCACCAGTAATAACAATATCATCAACATAGACGATCAAGAGGATTTTACCAGCTTCAGAGTGGTGATAAAAGATAGAATAATCCACACCACACTGCTATAAACCAAATTCCATAACAACTGAACTGAAATGACCAAACCATGCCCGTGGCGATTGTTTCAAACCATACAATGACTTATTTAGTCGACATACACGATCAACCTCCCCCTGAGCAACAAACCCTAGTGGTTGCTCCATGTAGATAGTTTCCTCAATATCTCCATGAAGAAAGGCATTTTTCACATCTAACTGATGTAAAGGCCATGCATATGTAGCAGCCAATGCAATAAAGATATGAACAAATGTCAATTTGGTTACTGGAGAAAAAGTTTTTGAATAGTCCATGCCATATACTTGAGAATATCCCTTTGCAACTAGACGAGCTTTTAATCGATCAACTATCCCATCGGGATGAACCTTTACAGTAAACACCCAGCGACAACCCACGACAGTCTGACCACGTAGAAGAGGAACCAAGTCCCACATGTTATTAGCCCGCAAAGCTGACATCTCTTTTTCCATAGCTTGTTTCCATCCAGGATGAGAAATGGCTTCTGAAACAGACTTAGGCAAGGGTATAAAGGACAAGGTGGAAACAAAAGCAAAGTATGACGGTGATAGAGAATCATAAGAAACAAAGTTGGAGATTAGATGAGAAGTACAAGACCTTTCCCCTTTGCGGAGTGCAATTGGAAGATCCAAATCATCACCTTTAGGTATTGAAGATGAAGAAGACGGTTATGATGAGCATGAATCTCCTGGTGGTACTTCAACTCGAAGACGCCGAGTATAAACCTACAGGTCAGGACGAGACAGACGCTCTAATGGTAGGGATCAGTATCAGGAATGTGCTCTAAAGGTGTACTACTAGTGTTTGATGCATCAGGAGCTATTTGGGTTGGTACAAATGGTAAAGGCAGACAGTCATCGGCATCAGCAGACATTCAGCAGACATAGATTGAATATTAGAGAAATAAGGTGTGTTTTCAAAGAACATAACATCAGCAGAAACGAAAAATCGATTCAGTGAAGGACAGAAACATTTGTACCCTTTCTGAAGACGAGAGTATCCAAGAAAAACACATTTTAAGGCTCTAGGATCTAATTTGTCAGTTCCAGGTTGGTGTTAATGAACAAAGCAAACACACACAAATATTCGAGGTAGAATAGAAAACGAAGCTTGAGAAGGAAAGATAATAGAGAATGGAATTGTACCCGACAAAATGGAGGAAGGCATCCGATTTATGAGGAAGCATGCAGTAAGGATAGCATCACCCCAAAAAATTTTAGGAACATTCATGTGAATTAAAAGGGTACGAGCTATTTCAACAATGTGTTGGATTTTTCTCTCGGCCACTCCATTTTGTTGAGATGTCTTTGGACAAGAGGATTGATGTATAATCCCCTGTTGCTGCATGTAGCTAGACATTGAGTGAGAAAAATATTCTTTAGCATTGTCACTGTGAAGAATTTTAATTCGAGAATTAAATTATTTTTTAATTTCAGCACAAAAGGTACAAAAAATATATAATAACTCAGAACGATGTTTCATTAAAAACAACCAAGTCATTCGAGAAAAATCATCAACAAAAATTATGAAATACTGAAAACCTAATTTAGACTTGACATGACTTGGACCCCAAATATCTGTATGAACTAGCATAAAAGCTTTTTCAACCCTTTTATTGACTTGAGGAAAGTAGGGAACACGATGATGCTTTCCTAATTGACACGGCTCATAATCTAAATTATAGGTTGAAACTAAATCTGGAACAAGCTTCTTGAGATTTGCTAAAGATGGATGCCCCAAACGACTATGAACTAATTGAGGTGAGACCAATGTATGACAAGCAACTGCTGACTGCAATCTATCGAAGTAGTACATTCCATCCGATTCATACCCTTCTCCAATCGTCTTCTTGCTCCTCAAATCCTGGATAATGACATGATCAGAGAAGAAACAAACTGAGCAATTTAGTTGTTTGGTTAGCTTACTTATAGACATAAGGTTGAAAGGAAACTTTGGAACGAATAAAGTAGATGGTAAAGTGAGAGAGTGACAAGGATGGGTGGGTCCAACACCTTTAATGGTTGTGGTGGATCCATCTGCAATGGTGAGTTTATTATGAGATACTGGTAAAGAGGAAATATGGTCAAAATTGATTATTTTACCTGAAATGTGGTCAATGGCACCAGAATCCAATACCCAGAGTTGATTTCTAGGAAGGTTAGAGGAATAACAGGCTGTTGGGTTACCTCGATGAACAACAGAAGCCATAGAAGAAGTAGAAGCCTGCTGTACGGACTGATACTGCAAGTACTTAGTACACTCTTCTTGAGATATCGTGACAGACTGCTGTGGGGCTGTAACTGAAAATGACTCCTCATGTGATGCAAAATGTGCTGTTCGTAAAGCCGGGTACTTATCCTAACGAGTCTCCTCCTCATGTCCATCTCTATCACAATATGTGCAGTGCAACCGTGAACCTCTACCACGTGCACCTCTGCTGCCACGACCACCAAGACTACTGCGTCCTCCACGACCACCTCCACAACCTCCATTTGCTTGTGGACTAGGCTGTATTGCAAGGGTAGACCGGTCAGAACTATTGCTTGCTGAATTTTCCTTTATCATAGTGCGAGAAAGTCGCGTGAAAACTTCAGGTAATAAAGGAAGTTCTATTCCGCCTAGAATCTGGGACCGAACTGGTTCAAATTCAGGTTTTAGCCCTGCCAAAAATGTCATAAGCACCAACTGCTCTCTCTGACGTTGCATCTCCTTGACATTAGGGGTAATAGGAAGCAAAGAATTCATTTCTTCCAATGCATGTTTCACCTTTGCAAAATATTCAAGAAGACTGCCTTCCTGTTTGGACTGAAACACTTCAACAAAAACCTCACATATACGAAGGATATTACTGGAATATAAAAGCTTAGCATACTCCCAAGCTTGCTTATAGGTTCGAACATGAGAAAATAGAGATGAAATTTCAGGTTCCATTGAATCAAAAAGGATATGCAGCAATTGTGCTTCATCAGCTTTCCAACTCTCGGATGCTTGAGGATCGTCAATCAGATGAGACATCTTTCTTTGACTTGTAAAATACAACTCCACATTCCTAGCCCAAAATGAGTAGTTATTACCATTCAAACACTGTTTGGCAATCCGCAAATTGCTGAACTGTATGGGGGTACCTGCTGGTGGGACAATGACCGGCAGAGACCTCCCTTGAGGACTTTTGTCATCAGGTCCTGACATGTTTCTGATCACTGATGACTGACAGTATCAGAAACTAACAGAGAATTGAGCTGATGATGTACCAACTGACTGAAAATGGCTGAAGAACAAAGAAACTCAACTTCTTGTCATAATTAATGTAAACGAAGACCAGAAACTTGGTTAGGACAGAAAACCGATCAGATCCATTGAACCGCCGTCACCGAAGGTCGCCGGATGGCGGCGCGTGGGTGGTTTTCCGGTGACACCGCCAGTGTAGTTCTAGTCGCCGGCGCCTCCTGAGTGTCTCTGTGTTGTTGGTTTTTTATTTGGCTGGGTGGTTGCTGGTTTTCTGAAAAGGGCAGCGGCTAGCGGAAAGTTGCGGAAGGTGGTTTGGATGAAGAAGTAGTTGCGGAAGATGCTGAGATTAGGTTATGGCTCTGATACCATGTTAAAGAATAATAGGAGGAAAAACTGAGGGTTTGATAATATAAAACTCTCACATGACCTTTATATATTAAATGGGGAATGAATACAAGGAAAGAAATCCCTAGGAATAAAGAGAGAAATCCCTATGAATAAAGAAAGGAATATTATCCTTCCTAAATATAATATAACATTCCATAACACTAACAACTCAGGTGGATCCATCAAGTCAAGTTGAATCCAATTGCCATTCATAAAGTCGTAGAATTCTTGCATGCTCATGTCTCCACTTCTAATTAATTTTTCCAGCTTATAACGTTTCACGAAGTTTGATTGCAGATATAAATTTGCCAAATAATCCCAAACTTCTTTTGCTGATTTAAATCTAGTCAAACGCATCCCAATAGATGGCGACTGCATCGTTAATCCATGAAAGAAACCTGGCATTTTTTATTTTCCAATCTTCCTTCATTTCCTGGTAGTTTTCTAGTTTCTGATCACATGGTTGTGTAACCATGCACATAGCTCATAACACTTTTCGAACCAGAAAAATTTTCATCAAATAAGACCAGCAGGAACAACTTTGCCCATCGAGCTTAATCTGAAGGACTTGTGCTTTTTCCGATGCCGTGAGAAACAACTGGCAAGTTCACCACTATTGTAACAAATTCAACAGGTTCTATCAAGCAATTTATCAAACAATTGGCGTGCCTGAGATAAACCCATATGATTTCAAACAACAAATCATAAGCAAACTCCAGGAGAACGAGAATAACTGAGAAATGGATGTCCGAATGATTAGCACCCACAGAAAGCAGTAGAAATCTGATGAAGAACCTAAAATTTGGACAAGAAGGAGAAACACTAAACGGAAGAGCGAGAGAGGGAGACTAGCTCTAATACCATGTTAACTTAGCCTGCTGAATCAATTACATGAACAAAGATACAGATTTTTCAGTGCAAGGCAAAGATGGAGAAGAGCTTCAAGAGGAAGCTACAAATCCGATTTCAACCACTAAAAATGGACAAAAGTCTATATGTGTACCATAAATCATAGTTATTAAAATCCTGACTTAAATCTTAAAAACTTTCGTTTCTATTACCCTATAAATAAAAAAAGTTTCAAGTTTTAGTAGAGACGAGGTATAAAAGGCTCGCGCATTGTGGCGCTCACATAATACCACAATATTCAGTAAAATAATAATGAAGAAAATTAATAAAAATAGTTTGGGAACCAAGAAAGAATATGGAAAAACTTTAGATAGCGCACGTGAGCGCCACGACCTATGGTACAACCTACAGAAACATCCAAAGACAAATTAGTAAACACACTATAGTTTACTGTTCATTACATAGTGAACCTTTTTGGCTTTCGGAATACAGCAAACTTTTGTTGGTATGCACTTTGCAACATGTTTTTTTTTATGATATATTTAGAATTAAAAAAATATGAATAACAAATAATAAAAAACGTCCACTCATGAATTTAATCAACTAAAATTTTATTTTATTTCAATTTTAGGTTTGGTTTTATCATTGAAATGAATAATTACGATCACAATATAAGATTGTAGAACACAATATATACGTGCTTTGAAACCATTGATATTTTTTTATCATTAAAAAATATTTCAATAAAAAATTTATCTTTTATCAACTCATATTGCAAATCTAAATATTGTGGTGAAATCGATTTTTTTTGGCAATAAAAATATTTCACTGAAAAATTCCATCCTTTATCAACTTATATTGCAATTCTAAATACTATGGAGAAATTTATTTAGAATAACTCAGCTTCAATTTTAGCAATTATCAGCTAATTTTTTTTAATCAAACAATATAGCTTTTGAAATAAATGACTCAAGCTATGAAACTCAGTCATTAGCAAAAAAATGATATAACCTAACCACAAATTGTGTTGAATTTATGTTATAAATTAATGATTTAACAATTAACTTAATAAAGTAAAAAAGAAAAGGAAAAAAAAAAAGAAAACCAAAAATGAATCAATTGGAACCATGCAATAAATGGATAAATCATAGTACCTAAAATTTGGTTTGAGAAAACAATAATGAAGAAAAGCAACAAAAATAGTTTGGGAACTAAGAGAGAAAATGGAAAAACTTTAGGTATTAAAGGCTTAACAATTGACCTAAAAATGTTGAGAGAGAGAAAGAGAGAGAGAGAGGGAGAGAGAAATATTTTTCTCAAAAATAGACAAACCATGGTAACAGTGTTTTACTTAGGATATAGCACATAAAAAAAAATTGGGCACCAAGAGAACAAATAAAAATACTATGGTTTCATACACTGAGGGACCAAAACGCCAAATAGGTCAAAAATAGGTACTAATATAGCAAATAGAAACAGTCTGGGACGGGAAACATGTTTTTGGCCAAATGAAAACGTGAAGCAAAATGTAATCCAAAAAATAGCAATGTAAGCCCTAGAAAAGCTATTGTGTTTGAGAGAGCTTCGCGAACTTCTAAAAGAGGCAACAGAGCCCGGAAAAAAAAAAAGTCAAGGGAAAAAGTACATGAACACTGCACTCAACCAACTGCTTTGACTTGGACCAACACCAGAGGGCAAAATGGGAAGTTCACTATAGTATACTATGTAATGAACAGTAGCAGCTACACAGCTTTTAGAATTTAATAGTAATGGGTAGAATCCCAAATATATATATATAAATTTATTACCAAATTCAATCTTTGTAGAATCAAGTTCAACATATTTAGAGTTAAAGTAAAAAAAAATAAAGATAACAAAAAAACACAAATCATCTCCGGTTTTTTTCCTCAAGCTCCCAGCGTTGCTTTATTACTCTCCTTCATTAGAACTTTAATAATCCTGGTTATCAAGTTTATGTAGATGTTGATGCAGATAAAGAAATGCCAATGATGATATAAATATTTGCATAAATGAGTTTAACCTATTAAATGGTAAAACTATAAAAGAAGAAAACAAATATATAAATTTAGAATATGATAATATTGATACTATCATTAGTCATAATGTTGCATGTATTCCATTAAATAATTGAGATGTTTTCAACTTTTCATTCATAAATTGTGAATTTGATGTTTTTTTTATTATATGTTCATACCATGACATTTTTTATGGTATTAAAGTATTAGTAAGTAAAAAAATTATATAATATGAACTTCCTAAGATAATTTAAATGATTACATTTTTTTCATGTTTTTGTAAAAGTTTTTTTTAAATCGTACAACTTTATGACTTTTTATGACTTTATAATTATAGAAAGACCAAATTAACTTTAAGTAGAAACTCGATTTTAATAACCTTCCACAAATAAAAGAGTGAAATGGCAAGGCTGTCTCTATGACAATGTAGAAATTACATATATATATTTGATATAACATTTAAAATAACTACAGCAAATCCCACTCCATAGGTAAAGCCAACCCGCCTCGACAGAATCAACTTGTTCACTCCTCCGTTCTCTCTAGCATTTTGATCATTTGCAGCTCAAAGGATGTGAAAATCAAATTAAGTAAAAAGTTACAACTTTTTCCAATTTATTTATTTATTTATTTCCAAACCACTAAAAATAGAAGTTTCTTAAACTCCGTAAAAGTGGAAGAAGTTATCATTTTCAACGCGGAGAAAGTATATATTTTTAACAATAACATATTAGAACGATGTGAACGGCCAAAAAAATTAAAAAGAAAGTGTTGGCTTGATTGCCTCAAATTCAAGAGATTTAAGAATTTTGATTTTATTTAGGATTCAGTTTTAGTTTCTTTTTTGCTTAGGATTTAGTTTTTCTACTTTTTTATGGCTTGAGTATGTGTGGCCTATAAAAAAAGCTTATCGTGTTAGAGTTTTAAGTATAAAAGGAAAATTAATTTTTGTGAAGAGACGAGATGTGACGGTTTTAGAAAGGAGGAGAGATCCAAAGGCTAGAGAAAGGTAAGATGAAAAATCTTTTATGATTCTCATATCTTGTATTTATGTTAAAGTAAAATTATGGAGTTATTAGTAGTGTGTAGAGCATCCATAGGTCAGTATAAACACTAAGCGCATACTTCTACCATAATCTCTATATTTTGTTCAAGTGAAATTTTATCGTCCATATACATAGGCTAGTTAAGAGTCGAACCATGTTAAAAATTTATGTATTTGTTTGACTATATTTGTTGTTCCACTAGATGTAATAGGTGATTGAGAATTTTTTCCCAACAAATGATATAAGAGCTTATAGTTTGGTCCTCGACATGGTGGAGCATATGGTTTGATGCTGGACATGATGAAGCATTTGGATTATTTGACTGAGCCTTGGGGAATCATCCTAGAGATATTTGACAGTGATTGGGGTATGGCACCGACGGCTTTAATATAAGTTTGAAGATTGAATACTTTGTTCATGTGTGTTGATATTCATGATGTTAGTGTTGGAGCCATGTTAGTGTTGCTCATAGTTATTTGTGTTCATTGTTGTGTTCATGTATTTTAGATGTTCATAGAGTTTGTGTATGTGATCATGATTGTGTGTTCATGATGAATAAATTGAGCCAATATGGAGATTGTTGAGTTTATTGGCCCAAAGTCAAAAAGCGTAAGGATTTTAATTTTGTTTAGGATTTGTTTTTAGTTTTATTTATTTACGATTTTGTTTTTCTACTTTGATGTGGTGTGAGTTAATGTGTGGCCTACAAAAATATTATTGTGTTAGAGTTTTGAGTTTAAGAGAAAAACCAATTGTCGTTAAGAAGTGAGTTGTGAGAGTTTTAGGAGGGAGAAGAGCTCTACATGCTAGAGAGGGATAGGATGAAAAAGGCTTTTGTGATTCCAATGTCTTATAATTGTATGAGAGCAAGATTATGGAATTATCAATAGTGTGTGAGAGATTCATAAACCAGCGGGCAAAACTCTATAGTAATCTTCATATTTTGTTTCTATGGATTTCTTTAATCCATTAAATAGGCTAGCTAAGAACCAAACTACATTAAATTATTGTGTACTTATTTGACTATGTTTGTTATTTTGTTGCACGTGATAGGTGATTAGGAATTTTTTTCCCAAAGAAAGGAGTTTTAACAAAAACGACCAAGATAGCATAGGACATATGAGGACTAGTCCAGCAAGACAACATTAAGGTTGTCTTTAGATACAAAAAAAAAATTTCATTTTTCTTTTCTAAATTTTTGTCAGTAAAAGTTTGAGTCTAATGCAAACCCCATTGGTATAAGACAAGAAACTCACAACTCCACATAATTGTCCCATAAAAATCTATTCAAGATTAATAAATCCCCACCCCAAGCCTACCTATGGCTTGAAACAAAAGATATAGGATGAACTACACAAAGAAATTCCACCTCAGTTTCGCGAAGATAATTAAGTTCCTAAGAACTCAAGAGATTGTGGACAATTATCTCATAAGAAATCATATTACTAAATGAACTTGACTTTATGTAAAAAGCAAAAGTACGCCCTTAAATAGGTTGAAAAGTTACGCAACAAGAAAGAAAAATACTAAGTCCATTGTAACTAGGAGTCCTAGGTGTAAATACTTTGAATATTTTAGGAATCCTAACACTAAAATACTAGGAATAATAAAACAACTAGAATAACTACACTAGCCAAGAAACTAGGATATAATGCATAATTATAGCAAGAAAAAAAGTCTCCTAGTTAAAGGGTTGGCAAACATGCAACAATGTGTGCATATGATGTCCAAAGCGTGTTTGAGTTACTGGGCTTAATCCTTTTACATCATCTGGCATACAATGCTTTAGAACACACGTAAGAATGCCCTTGATAGCTCCATGAACACCCGGACCTGAAGGGTACTTCATATACACAATTCAGGCTACATGTGTGTAGTGACGTAGCTCCAAGTGATGATTGTGATGCCCAAACATGTATACGTGGGATTTGTGACCAAAGAGTTGGAATGGGTCACAAATAATGAGTCACAAGTATCATAAATTAAACCTTTTGATATCAATTTTGCTGATTTGGAGCACATTCTTGGAAAATAGACTCAATAGGTTCAGACACAAAGTGCTAAAATTGGAAAATTTAAGCCTCATTGCATTGAGCACCTTAAAAACCTTCAAAATGCTTGTGTTGGTGCTTTTTAGGATCACATTAAGCCCTCCTTCTTCAAAAAGATTCATCCTCAAATCTTGACCTTTGGTAAATGTAGTAAGGGATTGGATACTTCATGTATCCTCTTTTTTAAGAATGGGCACAACAATGCTCAAACCCTTTGACTCACAAAAACTCAGCAAACTTGCTTGTTGTACCTCCTCCACTTTCTCTTCATTTTGAACTTCCTTTTCCTTGGCACTTGGCTCAACTTCACTAGGTTCTGGAAAAGAAAACAAGACAACACTAGAAGACGATTCAATTATCTTAGATGAGATCAAAGTAGTTTCATAAGCCATCTTTCATTCTCTCATTTTAGGTTCAACACACTCTTGTCTTTTCCCAGCTTCCTGCTCAGTTTCTTCTCTTGGTAACTTCTAATAGTCACTTACTTCTTAATTTCACTTTCTTTCACAACACTCTGATTTGTCTTCAACTTTTCTCTCAAAATTTTCTCTCGAGCCCTAAAATTTCATTTCAATTTTCTTTTTCCTCTTAGCCTCACCACAGGACCACTTTCAATACTTAGCAATCTGCCTGAGACTCAATGGGACAAGTATCATCGCTTTCTCATAATGTAAGGTAGAAAGTTCTCCAATGTCCCCATAAAAAATAACCTCTTTTTCTTCCCACCAAGGCTACCCAATTATAATGTGTCCAACCAACATATTTACAACATGACAAATTATGTCGTCATGCTATTTTCCAATAGAGAAAAGAACCATCACTTGCTCAGTCACCTCCACTTCACCATGATTGAGCCATTGTAGCTTGTATGCATGTAGATGTTGAAAGGTTAATAATTGAAGGTTTTTCACCAAGGATCTCACCAAGGTCACCTCCAATTATTTCTGTACCTTAGCTATCCATGGGTTCCAATTCCTCTTACCTATGTACCAAGGGCTAGTATCCATGGTAATCAATCTGCAACAAAAATCCTCTCACACCCCCTTGTATGTTTACTCTCAAAATCACTCTCACTCTTGTTAGAGTAAAGCTTTGAAATTTGTGAGACAATTTTCCTCAAGTCCTATAGAACTCAATTTCCCCAAACAAAACCAATTTGAAATCCTTAATGTGGAAACAAGGAAACTAGAATAATTAGGCACAAACAAAATAATCGAAATAGAAACATTGAATGAAGTCATAAGGCAGGGGGTGGAACTAGGGCCTCAAGCCCCTGAGTCCAAGAATGTATAATAGTAGTCTTAGCCTTTAGAAAGATGTAAGAGAATTTTATCTATGAGCCCTCTAAAACAATTTTCTAAATTTGACTCCATTTCTACTTCTCTCTCTTATGCAAAATACTTGTTTTTGACTAGGGCTAATTTTTTTAACTTAAGTTGTTATATTAAACGCTATTCAAAATAAACAATTTATTAAAAAAATGAATTTAGATTTGTTTTTTTATCCCATAACTCGCAAAGTCTACAACTTTAACCCTTTTTGTCTTTTTTCATAAAAGTCAGAAATTGGTCGCTTGGTCCAATTTAATAGACAACAGCACCACAATTCTGGCTTTTAGTGAAGAAGATGAAGCAAACTCAAAATTTTTGAACTTTACCAAGAATATCTACAAATTTTGCATCAATTTGATTTTTATTTATAATTTCTTCAACTAATCTTGCAATTCTTAACTTTATTTAACTAAATAAAACAAACCAAGCTTTTTCTACCATGAACATTGTAAATACTCGACTTCACAACAAAATCAATACCAATTTTTTTAAGGATTCATTATTAATGTATACAGAGAAAGAACTTGTTACAACAATTGATTCCAATGTAATTATAGATGAACTTAGTCATATGCAAAAATGATGAGAACAATTTCAATAATTTATGTCTATATTTTGAATTTTTTTTATTATATTAGAACATTTTAAGGTGTCAACTGTCGGTCCACTCACAAAATTTTCTGGGTCTAGGGACGGTTAGAACAATTTAGGAACAAGAACTAAAGATACAAAACCTGGAGTGGTGGGAATTGGAAGAACAAACAAAACACAGCAAGATTGCGTAAATCAAGAACAAGAATTTGGGAACGATTTGATCACATTCTTTTTTTTCTCTTACTGGGCACGTAACAAGCTAGAACAATCTCTTTTACTTTTTTTTCCGTTTTCCTTTTTAACCTTGTTGTTGATTATGCAAGAGACAAGACCCAACAAATTAGAAAAAAAAACCCAAAATTACAATAAATACAAGACTTACGAACCAAACAAGAACGAAAGTCTTTTTTTATTAACTTGCTGGACAAGACAAAATGGAAAAAAGCAAAGATGAAAAACAAGGATATGATGAAGAAACAAGAACAAACTGGAAAAAGAGCATTGAAACAAAACAAACGATAAATGATCTGAATAGAACCTCCGCTATGACACAACTTGATGTGAACCTCATTGATATAAGGCTAAGGGACTCGCAACTCCATAGGATCATCCCAAAAAAGTCTATTCAAGATCAACAAATCCCCACCCCTTGAAATATAATATATAGTATGAACTATACTAAGGAATTCCACCTTAGTTTCACTTTAATAATTAAGTTCTTAAGAACTCAAAAGATTGTCGACAATTGTCTCACAAGAATTCATATTATTAAATGAACTTGGTTGTACGTACAAAGCAAAAGTGCATCCTTAAATAGGCTAGAAAGTTACGCACCAAGCAAAGAAAAATACTATGTCTGTTTTAATTAGGAGTCCTGGGTGTAAAATGCTCAAAATATTTTAGGAATCCTAATACTAAAATACTAGGAATAATAAAATAACTAGAATAACTAAACTAGCCATGAAACTAGGATATAATGCATAATTATAGCAACAAAGAAAGTGTTAATAGGTTCACAAACACACAATAATGTGTGCATATGATGTCCAAAGCATGTTTGAGTTGCTGGGCATAATCCTTCACATTATTCATGTAAGAACACCCTTGATAGCTCCATGAACACCTAGACCTAAAGGGTACTTCAAATACACAATTTGGGGCTCCAAATGTGTTGTGACATAGCTCCAAGTGATGATGGTGATGCTCAGACATGTATGCAATGTATTTGTGACCAATTGGCTGGAATGAGTCACAAATATTATCCATTAAACCCTTTGATCTCAATTTGGCTAATTGACTCCATATAGACTTCATATAGGTTCAAACACAAGTGCTATAATTGGACACTTCAAGTCTCCATGCATTGAGCTACTTAGAAACCTTCAAAATGGTTGTGTTGGTACTTCTTAGGATCACATTAGAGTTCATAACTTTTTTTAAGGATATGAAAAACCGTTTTTTCTAAACCTTGGAAAATTTTTGTTATAAAATAGAAAACCTTATTTTAGATGTTCTTTTTCACATAAAAATGTTGCTCCTTAGATAGAAGTTGCATCATATGAGAACAAATTTTCCTCACTATGGCAATTGAAATCCCACTCTTTCTAGTGACCGGAGGCACCAAAGATGTAAAGACAACCTACTTAGCTCTAAAGGCAATCAACTAAGCCAACCTAAGTCTTTTGAATGATAAAGCAATAAGAAGCTTTCAAGACACAGCAATTTGCCATATTTGGCGCCTTGTGTTGACCAAATGGCCCAATTTTTTGTTTCTCATGGAGATAAAAATGGATGGAATTACAACCAAGTTAAATGGTTTAGGTTTGGACTATTTGTGATTTTGTGAACCCTATTGGGAGAAAGGGTGGGCTTTGGATAGGTTGGTCCTCTACCTTTGGATGCTCTATTTTGTACAAGGATGCCAATCTGGTTCTTCCTCTAAATTGTGGACATAGGTAGAAATGCTTGGTTTTTGGGTTGTGTGTATAGGAACCCTTCTGTTTAGCTCCATCAAAAGGCTATGAATAATATGTTATTAGTTATCTATCTGTATATTGGTTCTTTATTTCTCATGTGAGACTTTAAGCAAGTTTTATCTTCATTGGAGAAAACGGGGAAAATTCAAATTTGTGCACCAAAGCAAAATAGTTGCAAGCTTTTTGTTTAGAATTTAAATCTTATTCAAGTTCCTTACAGTGGCCTAGTATTCACTTGGTCAAATCTTAGACAAGGGGATGAATCAATTTATGAGGTGTTAGACAAAGCATTTTGTAATGAACATTGGTTCCAGTTGCACCCAAATGTTCTACTGGTAAATCTTATTATTCAACGTTCAAACCATGCTCTGTTATTGTTGGATACCTCTCCGATCAAAAGGTTCTACCATCAACCTAGATATTTTAAGGCCTTTTGATTATGGGTATTCAGACTGTGAATAGGTAGTTAAGTCTACATGGTCTTACTATATTCCGGGATCCAAAAAGTTTCAGATTGCTTCAAAGTATGCTCAACTAGTCTTTACACTAACACAATGGAGTAAATCTTCCATTGGTAACTTAAGACTGGATATTGAGAAAATTGAATGCTTGCTTGCTCAAGCCCAACCTTCTTCGGACATCCTTTATTTGAATGCTGAAATTTTTTAATCTTCGGCTAAAACTTAATGCTTCATTGGTGGATGAAAAATTCTTATGGGCTTAAAAATTAAGGGTTAAGTGGCTAGTGTTGGGAGACAGTAACACTAGATTTTTTCACTTATCCACTCATATCAAGAAGCTGAAGTCCCAAATTACTAGTTTAGTGATAGATAATGATACTTGAATTCAAGATAAAGATGAGATCATGGGTCAAATCCACTCATATTTCTATCATTTATTTAATGATATGCTAGCTACCTGTGAAGATGCACAGACAATGCTTTGTTCCAATTTGTCGAGGAAATTATCAAATCAGCAAAGATAATCACCATGTGTACCATTTTCTAAGAAGGAAAATAAAAAAGCTGCCTTTGATTACGATAATCTAAAGGCCCCTAGGTCTTGATTATACTCTTCCAGTTGTTTTTAAAAATTACTAGCATCTCATGGGGGATTTATTATGTGATGCTACATTGTCCTTTCTAAATGGGGGGTCACCTTATAAGACAGGTAAATTGTACGTTCATTATGTTAATTCATAAGATTTAAGGTGCTCAATGTATTGAGGATTTCAGGCCTATTAGTCTTTGTAACACATTTTACGAGATCATTGCTAAAGTTTTGGTCAATAGGTTAAAGCCAATAATTTCATCTTTAGTCTCAAATTTCCAGAATGCATTTATCCTAGGCCATAATATCCAAAACAATATCATCAAGGCCCCTGAGCTCATGTAATTAAGTGTACAAATGTTAGGAGTGGTCAAAGAGGCTATAAGGTTGTCTTAAAGTTAGATATTTAGAAAGCCTACGACAAAATCAGATGGTCTTTTTTGGAAAAGGTTTTCCATGTGATGCGTTTTCCAGATTCTTAGGTGCACCTTATTATGCAATGTGTTTCTACTGTCTCATATTCTATTTTGGTTAATGGGTGTACTACTAATTGGTCCGCCCTTAAGGTGGGTTACATCAAGGTGACCCTTTGTTTCCTTATCTCTTTATCCTTTGTGCTAAGGCTTTTTCTTTTCATATGACTCGTCTCTAGTCCTTAAGAGATGCTATAGGTCTTAAGGCTATTAGGAATTGTCCTTTTATTAATCATCTATTCTTTGCTATTGATTGCCTGATTTTCTTTCGCTCGATAGAAAAATCTACACTTGTCATCCATAATGCTCTTGAGTTATACCATTATGTGACTGGCCAAGAAATCAACTTGTCTAAGTCAGAATAGATGTTTAGCTACATTACGCCACCTACTTTTGTCTAGGAGATTTGTGCCATCCTGTCTTTCAACATTAATTCAGGTATCTTAAATTATTTAGGACCCTTTTTATGCCAAGATTTCTCAAAGGCTTCCTCTTTCCAATTCCTTGCTCACAAGGTATCCAGTCAACTTAACAATTGGAAACAAAAATTATTGAATAATGCAAGCAGGCTTACGTTGATTAACGCCTTCTTAACATCCTTACCCGTTTACATCAAGTTACTATTTAGGGTTCCAATTACAATTTTAGAAAAGATTTCTAGAAAAGTTGTCAGGTTTTGGTGGCTGAGGTCTTCAGACAAACAGGGTCTCCATCTTAAGTATAAAAGACTTTTAACTCTTCTTAAGGGTCTCGGTGACATGGAGAAAAAAGTTATGCGCCTATTCAATCAGGCTCTTCTTTCTATAACCTTCTAGAAGATTTTTACTGGGGATTCTTAAAAGCTTGTCTTCCAAGTTCTTCTAGCAAAAATATGGTGTGGCTCAATCCATTTGGTCTACTAAAAGTGGTCTTATTTGTCATGCCCAAAAGTGGAATGTTGGGGATGGTACCTCCATTTGGGTTTGATATGATTATTGGATTCTAGGAGTGGCTTTCGATCTCCTTAGGGCCATGTGTCCTAGTTTCCAATCCAATAAGATGCTTAAAGTGTCTAATTTCCCCATTGGTCTTCATCAAGGTAGGAATAGGGACCTACTAAATGCTTTATTCCCAAGTCGAATTAGGGACCTTATTTTATCCTACCTAGCCTGTCACAAGCCTTGAACCTTAATCCTATCTTAGTCATATAGGACCCCAGGAACCTTACACTCATTTAGTGTTAGGCATATGTAAATTTGTCCGTAGTGGGCCTGCTAATTGATTAAATCCTTAATGCAGTACTGTTTTATACTATGCCTTACTATGGCTGTAGGTCAATGACCATAAAAATAATATATAATCGATACAGCTGGCCAGCACTTCAAACTTGCATTTATATAAAATATACTATTATGCATTGTGAATCCATACAAGCTACTAGGGAACACAACCACTAGTTCCATAGCATTTACCAGAGGCATAACTTCTGGACACATATATATACATCATACACAAAAGTGTTGTATATGCTACACATTGAGAATCTGGGAATCCGATCCCACCTGAGTTACACTGTCAAAAAGGGGTCACTACAGTATTCAGGTATTCTATGTTCATTGCCTTTGTACAATAAAGGCCAGTAAGTTAGTATTCCAGTAATTAGGAACCTCCAAGAAAGAAATTTAACAACAATGTATAATATTAATTAAATTTTGCACACATGGTATTAAAATACTAATAACCAGTTCTTTTATTGGTTATTAGCCCCAGGTCCACCAGTATCTGCACACAAAATATGCAAGGGATATGAAAACCAAAAGTTCCCAGTAAGGGTTATAACCTGCAAAAAAAAACAACAATATAGGACCTTGCATAATATCCATGAAGATGTCTATATATGTATGCCTCATACACTTGAGCTCAAATCATAGTGCTAGGAACTCATATTATTGGCCAATAATTATGGGAGTAGCTAGTTCCCACAATTTCTTTACTCATTTGTCCTGCAATTGACAAGTCCAACTTGTCCATACAAATACTGCTTTGAAAGCTTCTTAGTATTTGACAATATCCTTTATTTTATGTACAGGAGTGAACTATTTGCTTATTTAGTGCATGTGTTAGTGCTAGAATTGTAAGATTTTGTGAGTGGTTAAGGACACCTCCTCCTCTTAGGTCTACCCAGGTCTTAGGCCATCATTGTCGTGCCCTAAACTGCCCCTGGCCCATTTGGGCCTGATTTCTTAAAGCATGCAGCGGAAGTTTTCATTACACAGAAGGGGTTTTTAAAACTCACTAAGACTTATGGGCACGAACCCCAGGATACTTATCGGTACTAGCTCGTTAAGTTCTTTAATTAAGGTTAAGTTGAAGTGCTCTCAGAAACAAGCTAGCACCTATGTGGATTTCATGTGTTCATTTTCATGGTCTTTACCAAGCTTAGCCAAGAATATGCATGGCAACCAAAACACCAACTTAAGTTTAAAAACTTATTTTCATGCATATGCTTTGCATGCTTATGTGTTTTGGTGTTCACTAGTGCACATAATCACTTAATGCCTTTAGATGCAACTAATGCTTAGGCATGTATTAATTCACATACGTGCACTTAAATTTCTTATTAGCCAAACTTTACACAAGCATCCAATTTCATGCTTTTTCTAAGTTTACTTGCATGTTCTTTACTAAGTGAGCATACATAGCCAAACATTGCATGCTTTCAACATAGACATGGGCTTATGGGCCTTTTAGTACTTAACATGCATATGGCCCAAAATTAACCAAGAATAAAATCAAATTTTCCAAGTTCTTATTTAAGCCCAAAACGTACATTTAAGCCCAATTTCAACATGCTTCAAGTTTCATGAAAACATAACCCATAAATTCATGCATGGGCCTTGGTAAGTCCACCAAGCAATAAAAATACCCAAAAATGTCCAAGTCCATAATACAAGCCCAAAGCCAAGTTTGGCCAAATTTTAGCTAAGTCCATAATTTGGTCACTAAAGTTAGACCAACAAAAACATGCTTAAAAGCAAGCCATAAATCCACAAAGCCATGGAACACAAATTTCCACCTTAATAGACCTTGTTCCCACAATTCTAAGACTTCAAGTCCTGCACAGAAAGTCCACATTTTTTTTTAGCTTGTTTACAAGCAACTTATATACTTAGAATACTTAGAATATTTTGAGCAATACCATACACAAATCCAACCTTAGCATACAGAAAGAGTACTCAAGACTCTTAGCTTGATCTTTCAAGCAAACCTTTACCTACAAAAGTAGAGTAGGGCGGGTGAGTTATAAAACTCAATAAGGATTCCGTGGCATCCAATGCCTAACTTATGGCCTCCAAGGCCTAACATATGCCAAGAATGTAATGGCAAAATAATCCTTATTCCTGCAAAGAAAACATAAAGACAAAGAAAACAAAAAGATACATGCATATAGCAATAATATCATAATCGGGGGTTAGCATGCACAACAAATCAAAGAAGCACACAAACACACACCACTTAACACTTTGTTCACAGAAGGGCAGCAAGCATCCCTCAAGTTTTAATTCATTAATTTCATATACTTAATGTTTTCGGAGAGCTCACTTAGCATAGGAATTAAGGTGGCCACCTTAACTCCTAGCCCATAATGCTTGCTTACTTAACTTAGCTCATGAGCAAAACAGAATTGCCGAAGCAATAACATAACTTAAGCCCTCTTAGCACTCCTAGGATCACATGGTTCTTTGACCATCACCTAGGGGCCCGAATACTCACACAAAAAATCCATGGAACTAGGCCATGCAATAAAGTGAGTATAGGAATCCTTACCCACAACACCGAAAGCTTTAGAAGCTTATTTTCCTTCGTTTTCCTTGCTTGTTGACTCTAGAAATTGTTTTCTAGCATAAGAACCAAGATGGGCCAAATTTTATTAGTAACCATAAGGTACCAAGAACACTTGGTGATTAACTCAAATAACACAAAATACCAAGAACACTTGGTGTACACTTACAGAACCTCACAGAAGAGGTAAGGCCAATTTCTTGTGCTTGATGTTCTTCAAGCTTCTTCTTGATTCCTTGCTTCTAATGAACTTAGGAACTCAATCACACAAAGAGTTCCTTGAGTAGAGCTTAAAACCTCCAAGAAATGGAAATGGCCGAATTTTCCTCCTTGGTTTTCTTTGAATTCTTCACCTGATTCTTGCTCTTTATGGTCTTAGAGCTTGAATTCAACCAAGAATACTTGGTTTTAATTTGAGAAATGATTATTTCTAGCTATGGACGAATATTTAGATGAGGAAAAGAGTTGGAAATGTGTTTGGAATGGTGAGACTTGGTATGGAAGAAAATGGAGAGAGAAGGAGAGAGTTTGAGAGCAAATGGCTTTGAATGAGTGGATTGATTATGTTTTAATGTGTGGGAAGGTGATGGCCAGCCATATGGGAAGGAAAATGAGTGTATAATGTGCTTGGAAGAGTGGGAGACAAGATTTAATGGATGGAAGACTAATTGGAAGACTTTTGTGTAAGTTGGTAGAAAAAGTCAAAAGTAGGAGACATGTAGGTGAAGAAAGAATCCAAAGTCTTGACTAAGGATGGGAGGTGGATTAAAATAGTAGGAAATTAATAATGTGTTTGAAATGAGTGGGAGACAAGATTAAAAGAAATGAAGACTAATTGGAAGACTTTTGGGTAAGTTTGGTAGAAAAAGTCAAAAGTAGGTGAAGAAAGAATCCAAGGTCTTGACTAAGGATGGGAGGTGGATTAAAATAGTAGGAAATTAATAATGTGTTTGAAATGAGTGGGAGACAAGATTAAAAGAAATGAAGACTAATTGGAAGACTTTTGGGTAAGTTTGGTAGAAAAAGTCAAAAGTAGGTGAAGAAAGAATCCAAGGTGATGACTAAGGATGGGAGGTGGATTAAAATAATAGGATTTGGAGGAAGGTGACATAAAATATTGGGAATTGGAGGGGCATGGCTGGCTAAGGCATCCTAGGCCATTAAAATGGCCTAATTCCCCCTTTAGTCCTCCAACTTTCTAATTTTGGGCAATTGGGCCCAACCACTAAAAATCCCTTTGTTCAATTTAGTCCCTCATCTTTAAAAACCACCATTTTCATTACTATTTCTCTTGGCCAGCCAAGCTTATTTTTAAGATGTTCAACACTCAATTATGCACATGCCATATTGTCTTCTCAATTTAATTGAGCTAAATTCCCGATTAAGGAAAAATTCTTATGCTCCAAATCCATTTAACCCGAGACCTAATCACTTTGGATT
This sequence comes from Aquilaria sinensis, assembly GCA_005392925.1. Classification (NCBI taxonomy): domain Eukaryota; kingdom Viridiplantae; phylum Streptophyta; class Magnoliopsida; order Malvales; family Thymelaeaceae; genus Aquilaria; species Aquilaria sinensis. The sequence continues at coordinate 237,354 of SMDT01003284.1, forward strand.
ATTCGGGCATTACAATCATGGTGACCTTAGATATTATATGTTCCTAACCCATCACACTCACCATAAATTAGACTATAGTAAGGTCCTTTTTGCCTATAGATACAAGTTTACAAATATGCACTTACACACTTCATCTGCACTTTATAGTTTGACTTCATACCAAACCCAACCATATAAGCTTCTCAAATAGTCATAGTCATCAATACTCAAATCATATGCTTGTTAAATTTATCAATAATTCGGCCACTTGATACACAAGTATCATAGCCAAATTTATTTAACACATAAGCATACAAATTAAATAACCCTTACCTTAGATGACTTAGTTTGCAAGCTTCAAGCACTTAGCCTTTTTGTTTCGGTTTCAACCCAAACTTAGGTCCTCTTTTAGTAGCTTATTCCCAGCACCTAGCTGATTAGACCTATAGCTCCGAGGGTCGTTACATTCTCCCCCTCTTAAGCTATTTGGTCCTCCAAATCTTGTTTAAGTTTAACAAAATCATCAAGATACTGGGTCAATAAATCTTGCTCTATCTCCCAAGTAGCCTCCTCTTCTGTATGGTTAGACCACAAGATCTTCACCATGGGGATCCACTTGGTTCTTAACTTTCTGACCTGCCTATCTAAGATTCGTATAGGTCTTTCCACATAGGTCAGGTCCTCATGAATAGGCACATCAGGAGTGGTCAATACTTGTCTCGAGTCTATGATGCATTTTCGGAGTTGACTTACATGGAAAACATTGTGAATGTGAGACAAGTTAGGTGGTAATGCCAATCTATAAGCCACCCTACCCACTTTCTCTAAGATTTCAAAAGGTCCAATATACCTCGGGGCTAACTTATTTCTTTGCCCAAATCGGATCACACCTTTCATAGGAGATACCCTCAAAAGTACTTTATCCCCTATGTCAAACTCCAATTTTCTCCTTCTGATATTGGCATACTTCTCCTGCCTATCAGAAGCTATCTTGATCCTTGTTTGGATCTGTTTTATTTTAGTTGTGGTTTCAGCTATGATTTCTGGGCCTAACTCAACCCTATCTATAGGGCTTGCCCAACAATGTGGAGTCATACACCTTCTCCCATAAAGGGCTTCATAGGGTGCCATGCCTATTGCAACTTGATAACTGTTATTATAGGCGAACTCCACCAATGGCAAATGCTTATCCCACTCACCTTTAAAATTTATGGCACACCCTCTTAACATGTCTTTTAAAGTTTGGATCACCCTTTCTGATTGCCCATCTGTCTGTGGGTGATAGGCAGTACTAAGGCTCACTGTACTACCTAATGCCCTTTGAAAGGCTGTCCAAAACTTAAAGACAAACCTTGGGTCTCTATCAAATACAATCTGATCAGGTATACCATGTAACCTAACGACCTTTTTAAGGTATGTCTGTGCCAGCTTATCCATAGTATAGGTGACTTTGATAGGTATAAAATGAGCCGATTTTGTTAACCTATCAACAACCACCCACACTGCATCATTATGAGCTCCCGTCTTTGGTAATCCCACCAGAAAGTTCACAGTGATGGAACCCCATTTTCTTTCAGGTATGGGTAAGCTCTGAAGAGTTCCAGCTGGTTTCTGGTGTTCTGCCTTCACCATCTGACAGGTGAGGCATTTTGCCACATGTTGCCTAATGTCTTTCTTTAGGCCAGGCCACCAGAAATGAGTTTTTAAATCATGGAACATCTTTTCAGCACCTGGATGTACACTCAGCCTACTATTGTGTGCTTCTTGTAAGATTTGCTCCCTTAAGTCCTCCATGTCTGGCACATATAGCCTAACACCATAGTGTAACATCTCATCTCTATATTGAAATTCTCTACTAAGAGTACCATATTTTTCTTCCCCACTAATCTTTTTAAGAGTATGGTCATTTTCCTGTGCTTTCTTTACCTTAGCCAACCACCCTGATTCCACCTGCAATTGGTACATTTGATCCATTTCCCAAGCTAACCAGTTCTCATACAAATCTGAGAAATGTTCTACAGGTGTATTTGATACTTGGTCCTTTGAAAGAGCCACGCCTGTGTACCTTCTACTCAAGGCATCAGCGACTACATTACCTTTCCCTGCACAGTACTCAATGCTACAGTCAAAGTCCTTTATATACTCAACCCACCTCCTTTGCCTCATGTTCAAGTCTTTTTGTGTGAAGAGGTACTTGAGGCTCTTCTGGTCAGTATATATCTTAAAGGATCTACCCAACAAGTAATGTCTCCATGACTTGAGGGCAAAAACTATTGCAGCCAGTTCTAAGTCATGCACTGGATAATTTAGTTCGTTGGGTCTTAGCTGCTTAGACCCATATGCAATGACTTGTTGATCCTGCATCAATACACATCCAAGTCCTATTCCAGATGCATCAGTGTAAACAGTAAAGGTTTTATCTGGGTCAGGTAAAATAAGGATAGGTGCTTGTATCAATTTTTGCTTTAACTCTTCAAAACTATTTTCACAGTTTGTTGTCCATTCAAATTTTTGGGACTTCCGGGTCAACATAGTCATCGGTAATGCTATTTTGGAGAAGTTCTTAATAAATCTCCTATAGTAACCTGCCAGTCCCAGGAAACTCCTAATGTCAGTCACCGTAGTTGGTCTAGGCCATTCTTTCACTGCCTTGACCTTTTCTGGGTCTACTTTGAATCCTTGGCTAATGATAACATGTCCAAGGAAAGAAATTTCATTAGCCCAAAACTGACATTTGGATAACTTTGCATAATAATGATTCTCCTTCAGTATTTGCAACACTTTAATTAAATGTTCAGCATGTTCCTGCACTGTTTAAGAGTATATCAATATGTCATCTATAAATATCTCCACAAACTGATCCAAGTAAAACTTGAAAGTTCTATTCATGGCATCCATGAATATTGCAGGAGCATTAGTAACACCAAAAGGCATCACTGTGTACTTATAATGTCCATATAGGGTCTTAAAGGCTGTCTTAGGTATGTCCTCTTCCTTCACCCTTATCTGGAAATATCCAGATCGAAGGTCTATCTTAGAGAACACCTTTGCCCCTTTAAATCTGTCAAACAAGTCATCTATCCTCAGTAAAGGATATTTATTCTTGACAGTTACAGCATTAAGTTTCCTGTAATCAATGCAAAGCCTCAAGCTAACCATCTTTCTTCTTTACAAAAAGAACTGGTGCTCCTCATGGAGACACACTTGGGCGTATGAAGCCCTTTTCTAGCAACTCCTCTAATTGCTTTTTCAGCTCATCCATCTCAGGAGCTGACATCCTATAAGGGGGAATAGATATAGGTGAAACTCCTTGTTGCAAGTGAATGGAGAATTCTATATCACGTTGGGGAGGTAATCCTGGGAGGTCTGTAGGAAATACCTCTGGAAACTGATTTGCTATTGGTATGTCCTTTAATGTTTCTTCTATTGATACCTCATTTAAGGCATAGAGCATCAATTCATCCTCATCTTCTATGAGGATAGACTCTAGTACCTTGAGGTGCAAACATTCCACCCCATCCCCAAGCCCACTAGTATAAGCCATAAGTTCCTTTCTAGAATCTATGAAAGTTACTTTTCGACTTGCACAGTCTATATAGGCCTGGTGCTTCCTTAACCAGTCCATTCCCAACACAATATCAAACACTTGCATATCCATTACCCATAAATCTGAGTCAATTTTACAACCACCAATTTCTAGAGGACAGTCCTTCACAATAGTGTTCGTAAGGACTATCTGTCTTACTGGGGTCTTAATCAGTTTCATAGTGTTCATTTCTGTGCGTACCATACCTATCCTATCTACCACATTAGATGCAATAACAGATATGGATGCACCAGTGTCAAACAAAACTTTAACACTATGTCCTGAAACTGTAAAGATACCTGGTACTGCAGGCTGTCGAGCTACCTGACTGGCAAGAGTAAATACTCTAGGAGGTGCTTGCTGTCGGGGCTGTGGTGCTGGTCCAGGGGGTATTGCTCTCGGGGGTATAGTTCTTTGGCCTCTTTGGGGACAATCCTTGGCCCAATGCCCCAACTGGTTGCATATCAGACATGCATTACTAGCAAACTTGCAAGGCTTATTACCATGGAACTTCTTACAGATATTGCAAGGTCCCTTGCCAACTTTCTTAAACTTTTTGGTGCCACTAGCGCCCTCTCCAGTAACAGTATCAAGATGCGGCCTCCTTTGCATGCCTAACTTCCTGGATGATCCATCTCCATTAGTCCTACTGCTTTTAGCCCCATTGGCCATCACGTCTGCCTCTAGTGCTAGGGCTCTCTGGACCATATCATGATAAGCCCTGACTCCTGCTGCTATAATAGGCTATCTGAACTCCTGCCTTAGTCCCTGTAGGAACTTCGTCACTCTCATCTCCTCATGGCCTTCCATGTAGGGAACATATCGTATGAGTGTGCTGAACTTGAATTCATATTCAACAATACTCATCTGTCCCTGAGTTAGTTGCTCAAACTCTCTCCTCTTTCGGTCCTATACAGCCTCACTAATGAACTCGTCTTTGAATAGCCTTTCAAACTCAGTCCAGCTCAGAACCCTTTGCCTGTACTCTGATCTTCCTTCATTTTCTTCTTCGAGCTCACTCTGAATTCTTCTCCACCATAACCCTGCTCTCCCAACTAGTTGAAAGGATGCCAACAACACACTTTCATGAGAATCCATCTCCAATGTCTTAAATAGTGTATTCAATCTGTCCAGAAAAAATCTGCAGTATCGGCATCTCCAGTTCCATCAAACATAGGTGGAGTAAAGGACTGGAAATTTTGAACAATCTTCATCCGCCTTGGCATGCTTCGCTTCCTATGCCCCTCAATCTCCTGCTGTTGTCCATGCCTAGGCTGGTCATGTACCTCGGGCTGCCCTTCATGGATTGGGTGACTATTAGCATGCACCTCAGCATGGCTACCTGAGTCAGCCTGGTCCCCAACAGGATTTGGCTGTGGCTGTGGTGGTGGTATATGGCCTGCAGGCGGAGCTTGCCCTGTTACTGCCTGTCTCTATAGCAAGGTACTTATACCCTCATTCATTTGCATCAAGGCTTGGCTGATGCCTTGAAGCAACTGCAACATCTGGGCCTCCCCCGGAGTTAACCCTGAACCCTGCCTTGGGTCTTGGTCTTCGTTGCTCCCAGTGTTCACCATTTTACACCTGACAAATCCAGAAGATATCCACAGATACAATTTTCAGAAAATATAATAACATATTACTTACTACCATCATACAGGGATTATATAGATTCTCAATGCCTATGCCTCTGGTAACCTGCTCTGATACCACTGTCACAGGCCTTGAACCTTAATCCCATCTTAGTCATATAGGACCCCAGGAACCTTACACTTATTTAGTGTTAGGCCTATGTAAATTTGTCCTTAGTGGGCCTGCTAATTGATTAAATCCTTAATGCAATACTGTTTTATACTATGCCTTACTATGGCTGTAGGTCAATGACCATAAAAATAATATATAATCGATGCAGCTGGCCAGCACTTCAAACATGCATTTATATAAAACATACTATTATGCATCTTGAGTCCATACAAGCTACTAGGGAACATAACCACTAGTTCCATAGCATTTACCAGAGGCATAACTTCCACACACATATATATACATCACACACAAAAGCTTTATACATATGCTGCACACTGAGAATCTTGGGATCCAATCCCACCTGAGTTACACTGCCAAAAAGGGGTCACTACAGTGTTCAGGTATTCCCTGTTCCTTGCCTCTGTACAATAAAGGCCAGTAAGTTAGTATTCCAGTAATTAGAAACCTGCAAGAAAGAAACTTAGCAACAATGTACATTATTAATTAACTTCTGCACACCTGGTATCAAAATACTAACAACCAGTTTCTTTATTGGTTATTAGCCCCAGGTCCACCAGTATCTGCACATAAAATATGTAAGGGATGTGAGAACCAAAAGTTCTCAGTAAGGGTTATAACCTGCAAGAAAATCAACAACATAGGACCGTGCATATTATCCATAAGGATGTCGATATATGGATAGTGCACTTGAGCTCAAGTCATAATGCTAGGAACTCGTATTATTGGCCAATAATTATGGGAGTAGCTAGTTCCCACAATTCCTTTACCCATTTGTCCTACAATTGACAAGTCCAACTTGTCCATACAAATACTGCTTTGAAAGCTTCTTAGTATTTGCCAATATCCCTTATTTTATGTACAGGAGTGAACTATTTGCTTATTTAGTGCATGTGTTAGTGCTACCTTTATAAGGTTTCGTGAGTGGTTAAGGACACCTCCTCCTCTTAGGTCCATCCAGGTCTTAGCCCATCATTGTGACCTTAGGTATTATATGTTCCTAACCCATCACACTCACCATAAATTAGACTATATTAAGGTCCTTTTTGCCTATAGATACAAGTTTACAAATATGCACTTACACACTTCATCTGCACTTTATAGTTTGGCTTCATACCAAACCCAACCATATAAGCTTCTCAAATAGTCATAGTCATCAATACTCAAATCATATGCTTGTTAAATTTATC